>JXCR01075275.1:439868-507114 GCA_002079205.1 Phalaenopsis hybrid cultivar | reverse complement strand
CACAAATTACTTTCAATACTTAATCACTTATCATTTTAAAGAGAAAGATAAAGAAAAGTACTCAGAATTCATGGAGAAAAAACAACCACATTTGAGTTTAACAGTACAAATCATGCATACAAACAAGAAGTTTAAATGAAAACCAAATGTAACACTTTTCTCAAATCCTCTTCACCAAATTTCTTGAAGTTCCTTTGAATTCTTTTCCTTTACTCACAATGCAAACTAAAACTTTAAATAAAAAAAAAGGTGGCCAGCGGCGGCGGCGGCAGTTACTTTGGATGGATGGATGGTTATTGGTTGGCTGCCCCCATTCATGATCCAAGTCTTCTTTAATAAAAATCCAAGGGGTTCATTGGTGTCTCTTAAAAATGTGTCTCCATTCAATGAATCTTCTAGAAGTTGGCTCCTTTCAAAATCCAATTGAATGATATTTCGTGTCTACGAACTATCTCCCACATTTTTACCAAGGTTTTCTTCAAACAACTCTTAGAAAATTTGTCTAATTTCAATAAATCATCAAATAACTACTTCTGGCGCTTAAAAGCAGGGTACCTCACACTTAGACATGACTCTCTCTATTTAACTAGCATGTAAGCACCAATCTGCGCCTCAATTCAGTTTTGCACCTTCTTCATGTTTTCTCCAAATTTGAGCCTTTCTCACTCCTTTTATCATTTTTCATTCATTTGATTATACCTGAAAGAAAAAAAACTCAAATTGCTTTCATTAAAGTGCAATATCTCAAAAATAGGTGTAAAAATACATACAAAAGACTAAATATTTTAGGTATATCAGAAATCAAGTGAGAGAGGTACCTTTATCAATCTTGAATTTTAGTTGTTAAGTGATCTAGGCAAGTTTAACTTTGGGGTAGAAATATACATAGGAGTAGTTGTTAGAAAACCATATTTAGCAATCTTCTAAACTAGGTCCTGAAAGTAGTGTGCTAGAATTCACCATTAGGTTGTTTTTACTATGAAATGTCTACCACCTTCCTTATGGGATCGACATTTTGGACTCAAGTAGAGCATTATATTCTGAAATTGATTCATGCACATGCTTATGAAATTGATGCATGTACTTGCTTATTATGAAAAAGATATTTTATTTATATTGTCTTCATCTTGCAAGCATTTAATTATGTTAATCAGTTGCTTAATTTATTTTCAATTATAAAAAATTACAAAAATAATTAAATTTTCATTCCTATTATAACATCTAGAGTTTAAGTAAGAATACTTTTCTAAGTAAGATTTTGTTACCTAATTTATTTTGTTTTGTAAGTTGCATTTTGTTAGCTATCCCTATGGGTTTGATATTCGTGACTTAATAAAAATGTCTTATATTACTTGACAACGATATGTATACTTTCCTAGTACCCCATATTTAAATATTATAACTGTATTATTATTTGCTTCATAGTGAAAAACTTACCTAGATTTTGCTTAGGATCAAGTTTTTGGCTTTTTTACAAAGTGAAAATCATTATTAAAAAAATTAAACATATAATCATATACATCACATTTTACATCTATCTAGAACATCGGGATCAAGTTTTGAGCACCGTCGTAGGGGATAATTAAAAAATTTTTAAGGAAATTTTTATAAATCAAAATTTCAATTCTTATAGTCTGATTTAAACTTTTAGATTTATTATTGGAATATTGTAATGTTGTTTTTATATAAAGTTCTTGTTTGTGCACTTATTTTTTATTTTATTGTGTTTTATAGTGATGTATGCATAGTTAAGGTTCCACAAGACTTGTACCATATAATATTGAATTCAAAAGAACTATTAAAAAAATTAAAAAAATAAAAATTACTGAAAAAAATAAAAAAAATTTCAAGAAATGACAAATCAAAATAATCATAATGCTAAAGAGTTTAACCTTTAAGAGACTATGCAAACCCTACTGTGGATGGACTTCATTGTATTATTCAAAAACCCACTGTAGTGGCTAATTCATTTGAAATTAAACCTGATATTTGATACGCCTAAAATATATAGCATTTTTATACCTATTTTTGAGATATTTCACTCTAATGGAAGGCATTTTTGTGTTTTTCTTTCAAGTACATGTAAAAAGGTGAAAAAGGCTAAAAAAAGTGAAAAAGGATCAAAATTGAAGCAAATAGGAAAAAATTGTGCAAAAGTGTTTTAACGTCTAAGTGCTAGATCCGATGCTTAAGCCCCGGGTAAACAGAGAAGGTCGTGCCTAAGCGCTGGAGGCCCCACACTTAAGCGCCAGTGGCAGTTATTGGATGAGTAAATTTAGTTTTTATGAATTTTAAAGAGGTCTTTGAGGCACCTATTAGCTTAATAGGTGGTTACAACCACGATGGACAAAAATTATTGCAAAAGGATGCATCTCTTGGTGAAATATATTGAATCAAGACACATTTTGAAGCGATACCAAGGCACCTTTTAGAGAATTATAAAAGAAAGAAGATTGGGACTTTGCAAGAGGTCTTGAATGTACTGGAAAAATTTTGAAAGTTAAAAAATTAGTGAGTTAGTTGGAGAGATTTTCAGACAACACATATTTATCCTTTTTTTATTTCGAGTTTTATATTGAGAGTGTTGTAAATAAGAAGAGATTCAAAGGAGCTTCAAGAGTTTGGTGGAGGACTTAAGATAAGTTTTATCTTTTATTTTAGACTACTCTTGGTTTTAATTTAGAATTGTTGTTGGTTTGACAATGATTTCTACTTTTAAACTAAAGTATGGTTTGTTTTCTCCATGGAATCTAATGTTTTCTTTATCTTTCTTCTTAAAATGATAAGTAATTAAGTGTTGGATGGAAGTTGTGGAGATTGTTGATCTTTATCTTGTAAGAAGTTGTGAAAATTTAAATCCATGTATTTCATTTACTTCTTAATTTGGCCAATTCAGATGTTAAAATTTATTGTGAGAACATGTAAGCATCGGGATGGTATTGTCTCAGTCAACAATTGGAATAAATCACATGAGGTTGTATGAATGAGAATGTAGTTCATATGATTGAGTGAAAATAAACTCGAAATATTTAATGAAGGGTGTAGAGTTAGAGGACTTTGGACAGGTTAAAGCCCCCAACTTGGTTTATTATTTTAGGTTCTGATATGAGATGTTAGCCCCCAAGTGGAGGGAATCGAGGGAGATCTAGAGTGAGAGCTAGTATGTTCCTTGCCTAGCAGGTCTTCATAACTATTCAAACTTTAAATTAGCCAATGTTCTTGATAGCATCTCTAGTAAGGGTAAAGAATATTATTGCTCCTATTTGACATAATACAATATGCATACTTCCATAAAAGAATTCCTATACTTATTACTGATTAATAATAAGGAGAAAGATATTTTTATAATTAGTGATTTTCTTCTACAAAAACTCAAGTTATCTTTTTAATTTTGTACAGTTTTTGTCAAAATATTAAAATTACCAAAAATATATAAACTTTATTTACTGCAAAAAGTCTTTAGTTTAAATAAATATCTTTCTAAAAATAGAAAGTTTTCAAAAAAGTATAAATTGCATATCTTCCCTGTGGGTTCGATGTTCAGTTCTTAATAAAAAGTCCTATATTACTTGATAATGATACGTATACTTGCGTACTATCCCACTATAAATTAAAAGTTAAATTCTTATTTTCTTCGGGATCAAGTTTTTGGTTTGTTGCGAAATAAGGAAATATAAGTGAAAAATATAATCAAAATTATTGTCATACTAGTGCATATAAGCAGTTTCGGGATCAAGTTTTTGGCACCATTCCTTGGGAAGTGAAGTGAAAATTGTAAAGAATCTATTGATTAAAAAGCAAATATCTATTTTTAGAAAGTCTTATTTAAACTTTAAGTTATTTTATTTTATTTTGCGTGTGTTTAGTTTTATTTTATTTTACGTTAGTGTATGCGTAGTTTAGGTTCTGAAGGACTAGTGCCCTACGATACAAAATTAGAGAGAACAGTTAAAAAATCAGAAAAATAAAAAAAAATAAAAATCTTGAAAAATCCAACATAAATTACAAAAATAGCAAATCAAAATGATCAAAATGCTGAAATTCATCTAGAATTTAGACCTTTAAGAGACTATGTCAACCCTACAATCGATGAACTTCATTGTACTATTAAAAACCTACTGTAGTGGCTAATTCATTTGAGCTTAAACTTGCTATTATCCAAATGGTATCGAACAATCAGTTTGGGGGATCACCAACTGAAGATTCAAATTTACATCTTGCAAATTTTTTAGAATTGTGCGTTACATTTAAATACGATGGTGTATCAGATGATGACATAAGACTTAGGTTAATTCCTTTCTCGCTAAGGGATAAAGCTAAGATTTGGTTGAATTCGTTAGCACATGCTGTCGGCGTTATTTTGGGGTTGGTTTGTGGGGAGTTGCCCGAAAGAAGCTGTCGGTTGCTGGAATCGAAATCCCCTCGCCCGCTTCGGAAGGACGTTAAAGTATGAAATCAAACTAACCCCATATTTTTCAAAGTTTAAAATGAAAGAGCACTGTACCTCAACTCCAGTATCTATCCCAAATGACAAACACAAGATTTAAGGATGAGACTTGATCAAATTAACTAAGGAAAGTATGATGTCTGTCTGGTCTGTGAAACCTTTGTATTTACCGACAAGTTCCCATATTTAATATAAAGGATTAAATAGGGTTTATATTAAGTTGTTTGGACATGCTTCTTATAAGGGCAAGCCCCTACAGTTAATGACAACTTAAATGACCAAAGACATCTAAGAAGACTCTCGATAAAAATCAAGAAAATATTATCTTCAAGGGGTTTTAAAGGGTAGGACTCTTCAATGAGATCGAGTGTAGAGGTGTGAAAGGGGATTGGTTTGAATTTGGAACATTTTATTATAGAATCCAAAAGAGGAAAAACTAGGGGATGTCATGGATCCAGAGGAGAACCTCGGTGACTTCCCAAGCTATCCTAATGTTTGGCTTCAATTTTAAGGAGAAAAAAAATGAAGTATTTCATCCTGCCAATTTTATTAGTTAGGGCTTACATTCGTGTGAAATGATCACGCAAATAGCTTAAAAGATGTGAGGATTTAGGTCATGACAAACGACAACCTCAGAATCCTAAGGCGAGTTAGGGCTTATATTGTATAGCAGGGCTATGCAAAGGCTTAAAGATAAGATGAGGATTTACGTTGCATAAGGAATCAACCTCGAAGTCTTATGGCTTTGTTGTTTAAGTCTAAGGAAGGAAGATTGGTTTAGCTGTGGAAGACAGGTTTTATTGTTAAGGATGACCGTTCTGCCCACCATGCTAGCTCCTTGCTGTGACGAGTTCAAGTTTTTTTAGTGGTGTCAAGTTATAATATCAAATCAGGTGGCCCTATGGTTGAAGTTCTTTAAATTTTATGGGGGTATGGTCAAGTTATAATATCAAATCAGGTGGCCTTATGGTTGAAGTTCTTTAAATTTTATAAGGGCGTCCAAGTTATAATGTCAAATCAGGTGGCCCTATGGTTAAAGTTCTTTAAATTTTATGAGGGCATGTTAAAGTTGATTAGAGTGACACCGGTTAAGATCCTACGATTCCCTCCTTCCGACACCGCAATTTTCAATTGGATTCACTTAGTCCAAATGAACTTACTAAACTCAACTTAATGAGTTTCATATTTTCATTTAAACCGTGGGAAGCCTCGTTAGCAACCGTAGGTTACCTCCTCCGAGGGATTCCCGATCATCTGATAGAGACATCTTAATTTAGTTGAAGTTGTGGTTTTGTGTGATGTTTGTGATTAAATTTTGAGTTGTTTTATATTTTGAATGTTGTGGCGGTGAATTTTATCTTGGTTGATTTTAGTTTTTGTTTTGAGTTATGATTATGGTTAACATGCAAGTTTATGTTGTTTTCATACATGCAAGTTTAAAAAGAAACAACGCAAGCATAAATCATGTAAGCAAAAGGGCACAAGAAAGATGGTGCTATAAACTATAAAAGCGTACTTGGCGAGTTTTCTCGTTCCACCACCTGAAACTTAAAAATGCATGTGAGGGCGTTTATGAAGAGAAGGAAAAATAAAGTTTTTGTGGTTTTCCTAACCCTATGCCATATTTTGGTGAGTTTTTAGAAGTTTAACTAAGGATGATTTCTTTGAGCAAAGTATATTAAGTTTAATAGGCCTCGGAGGTATCCAACAAGTTAAGAGGAGGAAGCAGGTTCATGCCTCCCTCTCACCAACTGGTGAAAAGCCTCAAATCCATTTAAACTTATTATATTGCTTAATTATTCATCCTGTAAATACCATTATTACTCAGTGAGCACTAATGTCTCAATTATCCCTAAGAATAGGTTAATTATCATTTATCATTTAATTTGAAAATTATGTGAGTGAATTCCCTTGAAGGGAAAGTTAGTGTAATTTGAACACTTAGCCAAATATTTAATCCTAATTGGGCTTAATGATGTTTCAAGGATGTTTGATTTAATTATGTTTTCTCTAATACTCATTTAGTTATGACCCTAGTCCACACTAAGCCCTTAAGACCTAGGTGAGTGTCTTAATTAGTTTTGAAAAGGGTTAAGCCTTAAGTGGTCTTGATTCATGATTTGGATTTTATTTGAAAATCAAAATAAGTATTAAATTGATTAATTATTGACTTCAAAAGTCATACCCCTAAGTCCAAGATCATTTAATTATAATATATAATTATTGGCTTCAAAAGTCATACCCCTAAGTCCAGGATCATTTAATTTTAATAAACTTCCAAATTTTTAAAGATTTAGAAATTTATTAACTTATCTTTTTAATGAGGAAACTGAAATTGGTTTCTACCAATTAACCCATTGTGTTTCAAGCATAAAAAAAATTGATTAGGATCAGAGGTTACCCATTTCCCTCCTTAAATTAACCCTAAATTTTAATTAAGGCTAAATTTCAAAAATTACACATTTGCCCCATAAGACTCTAACACTTCATAATTTGTCAAATTCAATTCAAATGACTTTGAAATTTTTATTCTACCTTTTTCATGGGTCAATTAATACATTAGAGAAGAAAATGTTATTTTTCATAATTTAATTTATTTTATATAATTATTTTCATGCAAAAATAGAATTTTTCAAAGAAAATTCCTAACTTGACCAAAGTAAATTCCAATCCTCTGAAATTTTTATTGGAGGTAGATCTTAACAAGAGAAACCTTTGAACTAAATTTCATAATTTTTTTAGTTCTCTGTGATTTAGTAGAATCATTTTAAGTTCTGGGCTATTTAATAAAAATAAAATTATTTAGGTGGTGAAAATTAAGTTTTTTATTTTTTAAAAATCTCTCTGAGGTTAGAGAACTCAGAAAAGAAAATTTTATAATTTTATAATTTTTCGTTGATTTATTGGAATTATTTTAGTGAAAACTCATTTTTAGCTTTTTAAAAAATTATTTTTAAGATTTGAAAATCAATATCTTTATTTAGAAAGTCAGGAAAAATATTCTAATTGTTCCTAAGTGATTAAGAAGCAATTTAGAACATTTCTGCGAGTTTTATTATAAATATTCTAATTATTCTTAAGTGATTAGGAAGCAATTTAGAACATTTCCATGAATTTTGTTTTTTTGTGTTTTTCATCTTAATTATTTTAAATATTTAAAATAGGCTAAAAATCAAGTTTTTATTTTAAATATAATTTTAATTTTATTAAAGATCCTTGATCACAAAGAACTCAAAAAACTAAGTTTCATAATTTTTTTAGTTTTATTTTGATTTTTAAAAATTATTTAAGTGTCAAAAGTGGTATTTATCTTTGAAAATTAATTTAAGTTATCAAATGAACTCAAAATATTTTAAGCTTTTTATGATGAGTTCTCTGGATCATAAATCACAGTGGAGATAAAAAATAATGAAATTTAAATTTTTATATTTTCTAAAATTAATTATTTTAGTGATTTAGTGTTTGTAAAATTTAAGAGTATTTTAAATGATTATTTTAATTATTTCCAAAGGCTTCTCTGGTCATGGTGGACCTTCTAAAATTTTCTTAGGATTTTCTAATCAATATGCTAATTTATATGATTATTTTAAAGAAATAATGTGGACGTTTTTAAAAAATATGAATCTCTGTATAGGAACCTCCTCTGACTTTGGAAAAATCAGAGGATGTTTCCCCTTACAGAGGCTACAACATGCCAATAAAAAAGCCAAGGTGATGTGTTAATATGCACGGAGAATCAAATGATCCCAAATAGTTTTTAATTAATTAAAAATATTTTATGCATCAAATGGACTTAAAATTTATTCCACATCATTTTCCTCTGTTCGTAAGAGGGTATTTTTATTTTATTTTTGTGATTTTTCTACACAAAGTTATGAATTTTCTAAGTTAGGCGAATTTAAATAAATAAGAAAAAGCCCTATTTATCTATTTAAACCGTGCGTGCTGACTAGATCTTAAGCAGCTCCGAAGGCATGCGTGGGCGCTCTGGTTGGACGTCGTCATCCATGTAGTTGCTGACTCGGCCCGCAGTTTATGTCCCGGAGCGCTGTCCGGCTCGATCTCCTCCGTTCATTTGATACGCGCTCGTTCGAACGACTCCCCATCATCGTCCCCGATAGAATGATCCCGTGATCGTCCACACTAAAACTGTAACATCTCAGCCTAGACTCAACCAAATCACCTCGAGTTTGATCCTATGGACTCGTCTAAGTGAGACGAACATATTCATACAGTAATCATGCAATTAGATTAAGCCTAATTAAACGGAGAATCAAAAATAGGTTCGGGATGAGGTGAGGTTTTATACCTTTGCTGTGAGAAGTGAAGCTTCGATCAGAGGGGTTCAGCAGGTTCGTTGGGGTCCAAGGAGGCTAGGGATTGAGTCCCTAGTCTTGGTGTAAGGCCTAAGTAGGAATTCGATCACGGCTGGATTTGGGTGTTGGTCTAAAGCTACGGTAGAGGCTCTATGGAAGGGGAATTTTATAAATTTTTGGCTTCTTTCACTGTTGTGAAGGTGTGGGTGAAGTTAATTTGAGTTTGGTGGCCTGTGGAGGTGTATTGGGTTCTGTCCTAGTTTCCGGCAAGGTTTCAAGCTCAAAATTGAGCTCCGACAATGAGAATTGGTTGGGAAAAATAGATGGAATCCATTGAGGGGATCTTAGGAAAGCTTTGTGAGAAGATTGGAGAGGCCTCTCTAAGAAAATTTTCAGCACACCTCCCATGGCCGTTGAGACATGTTTTTATAAAAGTGGCCATTGGGTGGCTCTCAGGGCACAAGTTTGGGAGCATTGTGGTGCTTAGGTGGAGGGCAGAGGAGCTCTTCAATTTGATTTGAATGAGCTGGCCTCTAGGTTTGATTTGGTGAGGTGCCATGGGTGTGGCTCTCGGTTTTGATCTTTTCTGGCCACTAGGCTGGCTGACCGGCCAGGGGGAGGTGGCTAGGAGCTCAGGGAATGCAGAGGAATCCATCACAATAATTTATTGCAAATGTGCTTTGATTTGGCAAAGATATATTAAGCATGTGCATTTTTGGAAATAATGTCCCTTAATTTGGGGGACCTTTGGTCCATGGCTTTATTTAGGTGGTTTCATGGTGTTTGGACTAGTCACTAAGTCCAACGAATGGCTGGGTGGAGTTAATTTGGTAACTTTAGGGTCGTTATGTCACATTTAGTGCATGGGTCCAAGTGGGTGCAAATGAACAAAACTTGGGTTTGGGCTAAGCTAGCCATATCAATTGACCCAAATAAATATTGTATTTGGTGTAGATCATCATAAGGAACAACTTTATTGAAGAATTGAAGTGGTTTTGAGCTCAATTGAAGGGTCAATTTGAGGGAATTTTGAACCTTAATCAATTTCGTTATGTTGGGCTAGGCTTGGGTTAGCTTTGGGAGAAGTCCAAATATATTGTTTTAAATGGTCAATAGGGACCTCATGAAGAGTTTTAAACATGAATTGGATGCCAATTTGGAGGTTAAGGAAATCAATTGGGTGAAATTTGGGGACTTAGCAAATTTGGGGCTAAATTTGGGAATTTTGGATTTAGGCCAAAATCAAATGGATATGAGGCTTCACCATGGCCAATTGATCATTTATTTTTATGTATAGGAATGTTATAAAGATTTTTCAACATTAATTGAGGCCAATTGACAAGGCTATGGGCTCAATTTGGTGAGATTAGGTCATAAAGTCAAAATTGGGGCTTTAACCTGACTCAAAATTAGGCTAAAATCATCAACCAATTAGTGGATTTGGTTTATTTTGGTCATATAAAAAGTGAATTTGAGTTTAGGATTGGAATTGGGGTCGATTGAGATCAAATTGATGGACATTTGAGTTGAATTTGGGGAAATTTGGGCTTTAAAGGTAAATTTGGGGGTTTTAGTTAAAGATTGTAAAATTGGTCAAATTGAGTCATGTGGTAGTTGAGAGAAATGAAATTAGGAATATTTAGGATTTGTTGGGATTTTCTAAGAGTTTTTGGAGTTTTTGGAATTTTGGGCTCAAGAAGAGTATTTAGGTACGAACCATCACCAACAAGTCATGGACCAATGTCCTAGGGCTAGTGGGTTTAGGGGACCATCTACATGATTATCCTACAATATCAAGGGATCTAGGCTAGAAATTTGAGTTTAGGGCTGTGAGTGATTGTGAGTGTAGTGAGTGTAGTGAGTGCAGTGAGTACCCTAGTTCCAGACCAACACCCACAGTCAACCCTAAGGTCCAGCAGTCCTAAGGTTGACTCATCTTGAGTTTCCCGGATAGTGACAGTACCTAATAAGTGCCAGAGGTTATGACCAATATGTGGAACTTCATGTTAAGTAGAGAAGAGTTTGGAATTTCTAGTGGTGAGTGTTCCAGATCTTGTTTTCTAGGAATAACCAACAGAAAAAAGCCCTATGGCTAGACCCTAGGCTACTAAAGAGGAAAAACTAAGCCTCAAACAAAAGTGAGGTCAACAAATGGACCCCCAATAGGTGTGGTGTGCTGGGCAAGCACACCTCGCGTATTGGCGTTGACCGACAAGATCAACGAAAACCAATACAGCCTCCTAAGTCAACAGACCCGGAAGTACTTGTAGAGTTGTGTGTGTGATTTATTTCCGTTAGTGAATTAGCAGGTGAGTGTTTGATCAAATCAAGAAGTAGGAACCCTTGCTGGGGATCGGAGAGTGGTCTTTCAGTTATGAAATTTGAAAGATTTCCAAAGGACGATAGTCAGTATGTAAGTGCTGACCCCGAGGTGGGAGTTGAAATTTAAATATCAATTCAAAAAGAGAGGGAGAGAGAGAGTCAAAATGTAAGGACCGACCTCAAATGTAATGAATCAGAAAGGTGAAAATCAGAAATGAAATGTATGTCAATTCTCAAAAGAGAGTGTCAGAATTTAAGGACCGACCTCAAATGTAATGAATCAGAGATGTAGGGTTGATTTGGAAATAAGAATTGAAATGTAGGTCAATTCCCAAAAGAGAGTGTCAGAATGTAAGAACCGACCTCAAATGTAATTAATAAAAAATGTAGGTCTTATTCAAAAGTAAGAATTGAAATGTTGGTCAATTCTCAAAAGAGAGTGTCAGAATGTAAGGACCAACCACGAATGTAATGAATCTAAAATGTAGGGGTGATTTAGAAATGAGAATTGAAATTTAGGTATCGATTTCAAGGAGAGAGTCAAAATTTAGGTATCGACCTCAAAATGTGAGAATCAGGATTTAGATATTGACTCGAAAATGAGAATTGAAATGTAGGTATCAATTCTGAGATGTGAGAATTGAAATGTAGGCATCAATTTGAAGATGTGAGAATTGAAATGTATGTATCAATTCGAAGATGTGAGAATTGAAATGTAGGTATCAATTCCAAGGAGAGAGCCAAAATTTAGGTATCGACCTCGAAATGTGAGAATTAAATTGCATGTATTAATTCTAAGATGAGAGAATTGAAATGTAGGTATCAATTCGAAAGAGAGAGTCGAAATTTATGTATCGACCTCAAAATGTGAGAATCAGGATTTAGTTACTGATTTGAAGATGTGATTTGAAATTTACAAAGAGCTTGTGGTGTTGAATTTGCAGAAGTGTGTCATGTGGAATGGTTGAATTTGTTGAAGAAGATTTGTAGAGCTTTTTGGAGTTTTGTGCAGAATGCAAAATTCTACGTGGATGTGAAGAGAGTTAAGGTAAATAACGATGGTTGTGCTGCACGCACAAAGAGTAGAAAATTTCAAAAATGGAAGCATCCACTCAATAGGTTCATTTCATTTTCTTGTTGTTTTTATCACAATTAATTTTTTAAAAATGTGTTCTTAAAGTTTTAATTTTAATTGATTGATTTTTAAAAGAAATTTTTTTCGTTAATTACTCATTTGTGATCATTTTTCATTTGTGTTTTATTTATTGTTGAAGATTTGTTGTTTCGTTTTTTGTTCATTTAAATTTTGAACAAGCGCATGGTTCGCGGCTTTCATCCATCGCACAATAAGGCAACTGACAAAAAAGGCACAATTTGAGAGAAACTTCCATTTGCCGCAAAAAGAGATGCCATAAATCAGACAGAGTCTAATGCCTCAAAAGGTACATCATGTAATCCATGCTGAGATACATTGAGAATCATCTCATGATATGAATACACTGTAGACTGCATACATCAGCTACATGTCAAGCTGTTAAAAGAAAGAAAGTGAACCCTCTGTGCCAGGTATGTTGAGCTCCTGATCAAGCATACCTTCTAAGTCATGCTCCAGGATAAGAGTTCCCTTTGCATGTACTTAGAGGTACAACCTTCTCATATCTCGTATGGAAATAACTCCTCCAATTCTGGGTCCTGCTAGAATCTATCCGGTATTTTACTATCGTTCATTCTACGGAAGGTTATAGACACCCTATGGTGTCACACTCTTGGAATGCAGTGCTTGACAATGAATGCACCATTGCCCTTCAGGACAAGCACTGAACCAACTAGAAGAGGAATCTCCACAGCTCCTTCGAATTTGCCAGGGCTGACTATATCAATTTCTTTTTCAAACAGAATATTGCTTTTACTCATGAACGAGACCGTGCAGAAAGGCCTCACAAAATCATGATGTTTGATGTGTGGGGCAATGCAGTCACCTTCTTCATAAATGTTAATGATGAAACTATTGGGAATGCAAGTAGCGGGTATAATATTCCACTTGACTGTTCTCTTGATCATCCATTTTATAATCGGTGGTAACAAATCCACTTGGTCGTATCTGATGATCCCAGACGGATTCCCTTTCTGTCGTTCGTGAAATTGTAGGAATAGCTGCATTGGATGGTGATTCTTCCCTTTCCCCTCCTCCATTTCTTCGGCTCAGAATATGTTCTCTCCATGAGAAGGCCCGCTCGAGCTCTGTCTCTTAAATCAAAGATGTAGTCCATAATACTCTTTTCATCAGTTTCAGAGAAAACCCTGGTATACAGCTTCAGGCCCTCCAATATGTTGACAAACTTTCCTTGAACCTCTTCATAGAACTCAAATTCTCTTTTATTTACTCCGCTTATCTTGTAGTATTCTACCATACAAAGAGTTGGCAGCTGCCGTGGGCGTTCCATCCTTCGGACCTCAGCGGGAACCCAAACTGGTGTTTGTCGAACCAGAATATGAGATTCAACCTCTAGTGGGATGTATGATCCTATGCTCCATGGTGCGTGCTAATCCATCCCTAGTGGGACATATGGTTCATTTGTCGTGAAGTTTAAAGTCTGAGACTCGTTGGTGCTTGAAGTGTACCATTTATCCTAGACTCAACCAAATCACCTCGGGTTTGATCCTATGGAATCGTCTAAGTGAAACAAATATATCGATACGGTAATCATGCAATTAAATTAAGAATAATTAAAAGGAGAATCAAAATAGGCTCGGGATGAGGTGAGGTTTTATACCTTTGCTCTGAGAAGTGAAGCTTTGATCTGATGAGTTCAACACGTTTGTTGGGGTCCAAGGAGGCTAGGGTTTGAGTCCTTGGTCTTGGTGTAAGGCCTAAGTAGGAATTCGATCACCGCCGGACTTGGGTGTTGCTCTAGAGCTATGGTAGAGGCTCTGTGGAAGGGGGATTTTGTGGGGTTTTTGGCTTCTTTCACTGTTGTGAAGGTGTGGGAGAAGTTAATTTGTGTTTGGTGATTTGTGGAAGTGTATTGGGTTCTATCCTGGTTTCTGGCAAGGTTTCAAGCTAAAAATTTATCTCCAAAAATGAGAATTGGTTGGAAAAAATAGTTGGAATGCACTGAGGGGAGCTTAGTAAAGCTCTCTGAGAAGTTTGGAGAAGCCTCTCTAAGAAAATTTTTAGCACACCTCCCATGGCCGTGGAGGTTAGTTTTTATAAAACTGACCATGGGGTGGCTCTCAGGGCACAAGTTTGGGTGCATTGTGGTGCTAAGGTGGAGGGCAGAGGAGCTTTTCAATTTGATTTTGATAAGCTAGCCTCTAGATTTGATTTGGGTGTGGTTCCATGGGGGTGGCTCTCGATTTTGAGCTTTTCTGGGGGATTTGAATTGGGATCGATTGAGATTAGGTCATATGGTCAAAATTGGGGCTTTAACCTAACTCAAAATTGGGCTCAAATCATGGGCCAATTAGACTTAGATTTGGTTTATTTTGGTCATATAAAAAGTGAATTTTAGTTTAGGATTGGAATTGGGATCGATTGAGATCAAATTGTTGGACATTTGAGTTGAATTTGAGGAAATTTGGGCCATTAAAGGCAAATTTGGATCAAATGCTGGATATTTAGAATTTACTGAGATTTTTGTTAAAGAGGGTAAAATTGGTCAAATTGAGTCATGTGGTAGTTGAGAGAAATGAAATTGGGAATATTTAGGATTTATTGAGATTTTTCAGGGAATTTTTGGAATTTTGGGTCCAAGAGGGGTATTGAGGTACCAACCATCACCAACAAGCCATGGAGAATTGGAAACCACATTTTGGGTCCTCTACATAGTGGTCTTAGCTAAACCATAGTCCTAGGGCTAGTGGGTTTAGTGGACCATCTACATGAGTATCCCAAAAGATCAAGGGATCTAGGCTAGTAATTTGAGTTTAGGGCTGTGAGTGATTGTGAGTGTAGTGAGTACCCTAGTTCCAGACCAACACCCAAAGGTCCAGCAGTCCTAAGGTTGACTCATCTTGAGTTTCCCCCATAGTGACCCACCTACTAAGTGCTAGAGGTTAGGACCAATATGTGGAACTTCAAGTTGAGTAGAGAAGAGGGTAGAATCTTCAACCCTAAAGTCCAGCAGTCCTAAGGGTGACTCATCTTGAGTTTCCCCACAATGAACCCATGACCAATATGTGGAACTTCAAGTTGAGTAGAGAAGAGTTTGGAATTTCTAGTGGTGAGGGTTTCAGATCTAGTTTTCTAGGAATAGTCAACAGAAAAAAACCCTATGGCTAGACCCTAGGCTACTAAAGAGAAAAAACTAAGCCTCAACCAAAAGTGAGGTCAACAATGGATCTATCAAAACTTTGGATGATTTAGCACAAAAATTCCTTTCTAAATATATTCCACCATCTAAAACGGCAAAGCTTAGAAATGACATTACATCTTTTAATCAGTTTGAAGGGGAATCAATTTACGAAGCGTGGGAAAGATTTAAAGAACTCTTAAGAAAGTGTCCACACCATGTTATATTAGATTGGTTAATAATTCAATCATTTTCTAATGGATTAGTTGGATCTCTTAGATCAATTATAGATGTCAATGCTGGTGGTTCATCGATGTCAAAACTATTTCATGACGCCTATGCTTTAATTGAAGAAATTGCTACCAATAATTTTCAAAGGCCTTATGAGAGAGTGAATCTTAAGAAAGTAGACCATTTCATGAATCTGATGCATTTACTATGTTAGCAAATCAAGTTGCTGCAATTTTAAGGAAGTTAAATCATGAAACTAATGCATTTACTATGTTAGCAAATCAAGTTGCTGCAATTTCAAGGAAGTTAGGCCAAATTGATGCATTTACTATGTTAGCAAATCAAGTTGCTGCAATTTCAAGGAAGTTAGACCAACTTGGAATCAATTTTTCTCAACCAATTTCCACGATTGAAGAGAATTCATTAGGCCAAAGTATAGATTCTCAAGCATCATTAGAAACTTTGAATGCTATAAGTAACAAGCAGAATAACTCTTATTTAAATTATTATAACCTAGGTTGGAAAAACCATCCCAACATTAACTAGAACAACAATTCGGCTGATAATAATTAGCAATGGGGGAACAACCAAGTAAACCCATTGGGAAACTAGAACAATCAAGGGAATAATATTTATACATCTTCTTATCCTCTCAGTTTCAACAGTAATGCACAATTTAAGGAGAAGAAGTTGTCTATAGAAGAAGTGGAGTTACAAATGGGAAATCAATTAAAAAGTCAAGGAGCTATAATCAGAAATATTGAGAAGCAACTTGGGCAAATAGCAAATTCAGTAAGTAATAAAGCCCAAGGAACACTTCCTTGTAATACTGAATCAAGTCAAAAAGACCAGAACAAAGAGTAAATAAAAGCCGTTCAACTTAGAAGCGGAAGAGAGTTGGAAGGTAGGGTTCAAAAAGAAATTGAAGGTGAGAGAGAAGAAATCAAAGAATTAAAAGAGGACGGTCCAAAAGATTTTGAAAGACCTATTTCTCCACTAAAAATTATTTTAGAAAAACCACCGCCTCCATTTCCTCACATATTTCTTCATGAGAAGTTGGATAAGCAATTTTCAAGATTTCTAGAAATATTTAAGAAGCTTACAATTATTATTACATTTGTTGAAGCCTTAAAACAAATGCCAAGCTATGTAAAGTTTATGAAGGATATTCTCAATAGCAAAAGGTTGAAGATAATGAGACTATTGCACTTAGTGAGGAGTACAGTGCTATAGTTCAGAAAAAGCTTCCTGAAAAGCTTAAAGATCTTGGTAGCTTTACAATTCCATGTGCACTAGGAGACATATTTTAGGTGCAAGCATTAACCTTATGCCATTATCAATATTCAAAAGATTGGGATTAGGAGAAATAACCTACTACTGTAACTATGCAGCTAGCAGATCGTTCGATAACATACCCTAAAGGAGTTATAGAAGATGCCCTAGTGAAAGTGGATCAATTTATTTTTTTATTGATTTCATTGTGTTAGATATTGAGGAAGGTAACGAGATACCTGTCATTTTGGGGAGACCTTTCCTAGCCACAGGAAGATTAATTATAGATGTGCAGAAATGCGAATTAGCAATGCACGTCAATGATTAAAATGTTACTTTCAATATTTGAAAATCAATGAAATATCCTGTAAAAGGTAAAGATGATGAATATTATAGGATGAATGTTATAAGATATCTAAGTTAATGTCATTTCAAAACAACTTATGAAGAAAAATCTGAAGAAAAAGATTTAAAACACGAGGAAGAAGAGAAATTAGATTGATGTGAAGAACTTTTTAAGGAAGATTCAAACTATGTTCGAGAAAGTTTTGAATTTTTTGAGTCGATGGACAAAGATAAATCATTTTGTCCATCAATTGAAAAATCTCCTGAACTTAAGTTGAACTTACTTCCTAAACATTTAAAATATACCTTTTTAGGAGATTCCTCTACTTTACAAGTTAAAATTTCCTCAAAATTAATGATGGAAGAAGATGAAAGGTTTATGAAAATTTTGAAAAATTTTAAGAAAGCCTTTAGACGGACAATTACTGATATTAAAGGAATCAATCCTTCAATTGTATTCATAGAATTCATATGGAAGAGATCTGCAAACCCAGGGCTGATCCTAAAAGGTGACTGAATCTTGTTATGAAAGAAGTTGCTAAGAAAGAAATTTTGAAGTTGTTAGATGCTAGAATTATCTACCCTATTTCAGATAGAGCATGAGTTAGTCCAATTCACTGCGTTTTTAAGAAAGGAGAAGTAACTGTAACTGTGAATGAACATAATGAATTAATACCTACTAGATAAGTTATAGGGTGGTAAATATGCATTCATTATAGAAAATTAAATCTTGCCACTAAAAAAGATCATTTTTCATTACCCTTTCTAGATCAAATGCTGGATAGACTAGCTGAGCAGAAATATTTTTATTTTCTGGATGGATATACTGGTTATCACAAAATAAAAATATTTCCTGAGGATCAAGAGAAAATAAATTTTACCAGTCCTTATGGTACTTTTGCTTTTAGAAGGATGTCCTTTGGTTATGTAAAGTCCCTGCTACATTTCAAAGATGTATGATGATATTTTTTTGTAATTAAATTGAAAAAGAGATTGAAGTATTCATTATTGATTTTTCAATGTTTGGAACTTCATTTGACTCATGTTTATAACATTTATCCAAAGTTTTTAAGCGTTGTGAAGCAGCAAATTTAGTTCTTAATTGGGAAAAATGCCAATTTATGGTAGCATGAGGAATTATATTAGGTCATCAAATATCGGAAAATGGTATGGAAGTAGATCCTACTAAAATTCAAGTGATCGCGAATTTACCTTATCCAACAAATGTAAGGGAAATTTAGAGTTTGTTAGGACATGTTGGATTCTAGAGGCGATATATTAAATACTTTTCAAAGATTGCTAAGCCTTTATGCCATTTACTGGAGAAAGATGCAATTTTCAATTTTGATAAGAAATGCCTAAAAGCTTTCAATTTATTAAAAGAAAAATTAATCACTGCACCAATTATAGTTTCACCAAACTGGGGAAAACCTTTTGAATTGATGTGTGATGCTAGTGATTATGCTATAGGAGTTGTTTTAGGACAAAGATATGATAAAATTTTTAAAGTAATTTACTAGGCTAGTAAATATGTTAATGAAACTCAAATCAATTATCCAACAACTGAAAAAGAGTTATTAACAACAATATATACTTTTGATAAATTTAGATC
This sequence comes from Phalaenopsis hybrid cultivar, assembly GCA_002079205.1. NCBI lineage: Eukaryota > Viridiplantae > Streptophyta > Magnoliopsida > Asparagales > Orchidaceae > Phalaenopsis > Phalaenopsis hybrid cultivar. The sequence continues at coordinate 488,277 of JXCR01075275.1, read as the reverse complement.
ATAATTAATTGAAACTCATTATGTAGTGGATACAGATCATTCTGCTATGAAGTACTTAATGAAAAAGAATGATGCTAAAAGTAGACTTATAAGATAGATTCTTCTTTTGCAAGAATTTAATTTTTAAATAGTAGATCGAAAGGGGACTGAAAATCAAATTGATGATCATTTGTCCAGGCTTAAGTTTGAAAAACCACTCTGTTTTAAAAAAAGAAATTAATGAACATTTTCCAGATGAAAAATTGTTCACTATTAATGAGTGGTGTGTTCCGTGGTATACCAAAATTATGAACTTTATTGTTAGTGATATTATACTATGGAATGACATATCAACAAAAAAGGATATTTATTTTTGAAGCTAAGACTTATTTTTGGAATGACCCCATTTTAATATAAATAAGGAAAAGATCTATATATTTGAAGATGCATACCATCAGAAGAAACTTATGAAATTATCCAAAAATGTCATAATTAGGAATTTGGGGGACATTTTGGTGTTGATAAAAAAACCTCGTTAGCAACCGTTGGTTACCTCCTCTGAGGGATTCCCGATCATCCGATAGAGACGTCTTAATTAAGTTATAGTTGTGGTTTTTTTTGTTATGTTTGTAATTAAATTTTGAGTTGTCTTATATTTTGAATGTTGTGGCGATGAATTTTATCTTTGTTGATTTTAGTTTTAGTTTTAGTTTTGGTTTTGGTTTTGGTAATGGGGCTATTCTGACAATTTTAGTTTTCATGGAGGGTGACATTATTATTTAGCATGCAAGTTTGTGTTTTGTTCATACATGCACGTAAGTAAGGACAATGTGGAAAGCTTAAGAAAAGATAATGTTGTAAACTATAAAAGCCTACCTGGTGAGTCTTCTTGTTCCACCACCTGAAACTCAAACTGCATGTTAGAACATTTTATGTAAATTGGAAAGTAAGGTTTTAGTGACCTACCTAAACCTAGGTCATATCTTGGTGGGTCCCTATTGGTTTGATTAAAGACGATTTTTGTTAAGTAAAACATATTAAGTTTAGTAGACCTCCGAGGTATCCAACAGATCTAGAGAAAGAAGCAGGTCCATGCTTCCCTCTCACCACCTGGTGAAAAGTCTCGAGCTCTTTTTAAACTTATTATGTTACTTAATAATCAATCCTGTAAATACCTTTAATGCTCAATGAACATTGATATTTCAATTTTCCCTAAGATTAGGGTAATTATCACTTATAATTTAATTTGAGAATTATGTGGGTGAAGTTCCTTAAAGGGGCAAGTTAATGTCATCAAGTCACTTAGCCAACTTTTTAATTTGGGCTTGTAGTGTTTTAAACATGTTCAATTTTAATTATGTTTACTTTTCTAATCCTCATTTAATGAGATTTGATTTAGCTTAGGTCACTACTAAGCCCTTTAGAGTTAGGTGGATGTCTTGGTTATTTTTTGAAAAGAGATTGAATTTTAAGTGGTAATGATTCAATTTTGAAAGTCATTTGAACATCAAATAGAGGTGTTAGATTAGTGATTTATCAACTTCCAAAGTCATACCCCTAGGTCTTGGGTCATTTAATTGACTAGAATTCCAAATTTTAATAATTTAAGGAAATTACTAATTTATCCTTTAATTATGGAGAGAGCGAGGTTGGTTTCTACCAATTAATCCCCTTGTGTTTTAATCATCCAAATAAGCTAGTTCAAATCAGAGAGTACCCTTTTCCCTCCTTAATATAAACTTAAATGTTAATTAATGCTAAATTTCCAAAATTACACTTTTGCCCCTAAGTCTCTATCACTTTATAACTTGTCAAATTTAACTCAAATGACTTTGAAAATTTTATTCCACCTCCTCATAGGTCAATTAAGACATCAGAGGAGAGAATGTGATTTTTTAAATTTTAAGTTAATTTACATATTTATTTTAATGCAAAAATATAATTTTTCAAAGAAAATTCCATAACTTAACCAAGATAGACTTATAATGGAGAAGCATTCGGGCCAAATTTTCATGATTTATTGAATTATATCAGAATTTTAAGAATTATTTTAAATTTTAGAGTTTTTAATAATTACAAAATATTTTAAACGTGGAAAATTAATTTTTATATTTTTATTAAATCTCTGTGATGTCAAGGGACACAGCGAAACAAATTTCATATTTTTCTAATTTTTCTTTTAGTTATTAGAATTATTTTAGTGAAAATCCATTTTTAATCTTTAAAAATTATTTTAACCTTTAAAGTTCAATATCTTCACTTAGAAAATTATGAAAAAATTTTTAATTGTTCCTAAGTGCTTAGGAAGCAATTTAGAACATTTTCATGAATTTATTTTTTTGTGAGCTTTATCATTTTTTATTTATTTAAATTTTAAAAAGAGACTTGAAAATGGAATTTTTATTTTAATTTCAATTTTTTTTAAAAAAAAAATCTTCTGATCACAGAGAACTCCAAAAAATAATTTTTTTATATATTTAGGAGTTATATTTTATTTGGTAAAAATCATTTTAGTACCCAAAATGTGATTTAACTTGAAAATTCAATTTGAGTTATTAAATCAGCTTAAATATTTTGAAACTTTTATGGGGAGTTCTCTAAACTTTAAATCACAGTAGAGATTAAAAATTAATTCATAAGTTAAGGACTGATTCCAAAATGAGAATTGAAAGTTGTTGATCAATCTCAAGACATGTGTCATGTGAAAATGTTGACATTGTTGAAGAAGATTTGTGAAACTTTGTGAGGTTTCATGCAGAACGTGAAACTCCGTTGGGTTGTTAAGAGAATTAGCGCAGACAAAGATAGTTGCACGAGCCAAGGGTAAGAGACCTTAAAATCAAGAGGATAAACTTAACAGATTTACTTTATTTTCTTGTTGTTTTTATCATGTTTATTTCTCAAAATATGTTTTCAAATTTTAATTTTAGTCGGTTGATTTTTCATAAGAGAGTTGTATTATTGTTTGTTTGTTATTTTATTTTTTATTATTTTATTGTTATTATTGTCAAATTTTCTTGTTTCGATCTTTGTTCATTGTAATTTTGAACCAATGTTTGGTTCGTGACTTTTATCCATCGCAAAATTGAGGCAATTGAACTAACAGATAAATTTCTGAAAGAAACTTCCTTAATTTTCTCCAATAAATGTTATAGATCAAGTGTAGGCTAACGCCTCAATAAGTACAATATGTTAATTGCATCAAAGTACATCCAAAAAATCTCAGGCCAAGTACATATAATAAGCTGAGTATATCTAATATATATCATATATGTTGTAATGTAGTAAAGAGAAAAATAATCCTTTGACCATATGTTCCGGTTCTGATAAGCTCCTGATCGAGCAGGCCTTCTAAGCCATGCTCCAGGATAGAGTTCCCTTTGGCTTAACTGATGTTGCACCAGGCAAACAACCTCGAAGTCTTATACCTAAAGATGAGATGAGGATTTATGTTGCAACAGGAAAACAACCTCGAAGTCTTATGACTTTGTTTTTTAATTCTAAGGAAAGAAGTAAGTTTAGCTGATAAAGACAAACTTTGCTGTTAAAGATAGTCGTGTTGCCCACCATGCTAGCTCCAAGCTCCTTATCGTGAAGAGTTTAATTTTTCTAGGGTGTCAAGTTATTATGTCAAATCAACTAGCCCTATGGTTGAAGTTCTTTAAATTTTTATGGGGGGATGTTAAAGTTGATTAGAGCTACACCAGTTAGGATCCCACGGTTCCCTCATTCTGGCACCACCATTTTCTATTGGATTCACTTAGTTCAAATGAATTTATCAAACTTAATATAATAAGTTCCATAATTTCAATTAGACCATGGGAAGCTTCGTTAGCAACCATAGTTACTTCTTCTGAGAGGTTCCTGACAGCGATTTTATATATGCCTAAAAATATAAGAATTTGGTACTGCTACTAGAAGATTTAAATCCCCGGCAACGTCACCAAAAACTTGATAACGGTTATAGATTTGATAAAAATGTGTAGAAAATATTCAATAATTACAAAGTCACACTTATCAACACAAGTATACGCATCACTCAAGTAATACAGGGCTCTAATGGAGTCCTGGATATCGATCCCACAGAGAGTAATATTAGAGCCTACGAACTAAGACTTAAAAAATCAATACTTAATTACAACAATTTAATTCAAATTGCATATTTGTCACTAATAGGCAATTGAAAATAAAAATGTAATTTTAATAAACTCTTAATTAACTAATTCTACTAATAAAGTTTCTAATGTGAAGTTCAACATATAAGAAAGAATCCTTCCCCTTGTCAATAAATTTAAGTGAATGGATAAATTGAATCAGTTCACATTGTATTGTGCCAAATAGGAGCATACCTATTCTTTACCCTTTGGACTAGGCATAAAGAACAGTGACTAATCCTATGCTTGGTTACTAAATATGCGGCTAGGCTGGGAGGATACCAGCTCTCACTTCGGAGCTCCCACATTCCCCTCGTCTGAGGGCTAACATATACACTTTAACACCTAAAAGATAGAACCAAATTGAGGATTTTAGTCAGTCACTTTAAAATCTCCAATTCTACGACCGATAATTTTTATTTTCCTATTTATTTGCACCCAACTTTCAATGACTTTGACCTCCCTAAATCTTGGATGTAATCTTCACTTTAGTTGTAAAACTCATATATTTTAACAAATCAATTGACCAGATTGAAAGTAAATTAAGATCAAAGTGAAAAGATCATCACAACTTCTTTAACATTCTTCTTCCAAGGGCTTTGACCGCCTTGAATCTTGGATGTAATCTTCACTTTAGTTGTAAAACTCAACATAATTTTAACAAATCAATTGGCCAGATTGAAAGTAAATTAAGATTGAAGTGAAAAGATCATCACACCTTCTTTTACATTCTCATGGCACAACCAAATAAAATCACCATTTCATAAAATCTCAAGACAAGGGGAAAGACAGAAAACTACTCAGAACTCATGGAGAAGATACGACAAAGCTTGAAATTTATATATAAAAATAAATTCATACAAACTTCAATAAGTAAATACAACGTATCTTTAATTCCTCCCCAAGCAAACTCCTCAAAGTTCCTATGAATCTCTTCCTTTCTTTACAACACACGAAATTCTCCTTTGAAGCGGCAAGGAGGAAGAAATCTCTCACTTTCCTTCCACTCTTACAATCGCTCAAAGAATTACTCACAATACTAACCACTCTCTACACTCTAATGGGCACCACAAACAATAAAGACTCCACGGACACCCTTAGACACACGTGGACACCCCAAGCCAACTCTTTTTTGGCATCCAATTGTTTCCTTTAAAGTTGTAGAAGAGTTTACAAGAGTTGCCCAAGCGTCCCTTCAAAAATCGCCCACATTCAATGCATCTGTTGAGAGAACCGACGTGCTCGATGTCGGCTGCCTCGTTGGCGCCGTTGGAGGCCTTCTATAATATTTAAGTCTTGACTCTCGGGAAAAACTCGCCGTCGGTGGCGTCGAGCTCGCCATCGACGCACAAGATCAAACCTTCATATTTTGGTCATTTTTGCTCCAAATTTGCTTCTTTTTGCATCTTTTTGCACCAATGCCATAATTCAACATACCTGCAGCAAAACATCAAAAAAAACTTTCTTTATAGAGCAATATCATCAATATCTATGAAAAATAGGTATGAAAATCTCAACATATTTTCCTTTGGTCAAAATCCCCAAAACTTAACTATTAATTGTCCTGAAGTAATTTTAGTACTACATAAAAGTTATGATCTACTGTGGTAAATTTTTAATTCAGAAATGCTATAAGTTTGATTTAAGTAAATATCATAGTGAGATTTTCAGAAGAACTTCAAGTAATTAAATTAACTTTCTAGGTACAAGACTATCTAGTCATCAAATTTAAGAGTTCTAGTTTTCTATTCATTTCAAGAATGACTATATGTTGTAATATCAAGTCACTTAAAAAATTCAAAAGATAGGAACTTCATGAGAGCATTACTAGTAAAAGATGTTATTCCTTAAATATAAGTTCAGGAATGTATTTAGGTTTTCCCTTTAGGTAGGTACAAGTGAAGCCAATTTTTTATTAGGCATCTCCTCAAGCTTCTCCTCACTTATATATATATTTCTTTTCATTTGGATTGATTTCAATCCTATATATTTTTCTTTTCTTTTCAGGGATTATTGTCAATCCTTTCTTCTTCTTTTTCAAGAGAAGATTACTATATCTAGATAGCCTTTAATAATTTTGAACTTCACTTTTTTTCCCAAAATTTGAAACTTAAAGCATTCCTTTATCTTTTAAGTATTTCATAGCTTTTACATCATTGAGCCCCAATCTTTTCTTCTCAAATGAATTTCTAAGATTCTTAATATTTCAAAATATAGTTTTCTTAACTTTAATAAGTTAACTATATTCTTATTTTGTTATACTAAATATCTTAATCTACAAAATTAATTTACTGACAAAAATATTACTTTAAATCTACCATGATATTTAAATAACTACAAAATATAGTTATCTGAATTAAATTCACTACAAAAATCATATTAATAATTTTTAAAAATATTTAAATTGAGAACATATAATAGTTAATCTTTTTCTTCCCTCTCCCAAACTTAATTTTTTCAATATGGAATGATATAGGTGGAAAGAAAAAATCTAAATATAAATCATACCTCAATACTTTAAGAATTTTCATCTTTCTAAACTGGTCTGTAATTTTAGGAGCTTCTTATACATATAAATCATTAGAGAATTTGTTGGGTAATGAAATTTTGAAATAAGTACAAAACTAAATATTATACAAACACTATATTTCACTAACACGTCACAATACTAAATCTAAACAATTACAAATATATCACAATGCAAAAAAAATCACATCACATTCAAGTTTTACAAAGAACTAATCAAAGTCTATTATAACTACACATGCAAATTTCAAACTTTAACATCAATCTAATCAAATTTATGAAAAGAATTCCAAAATACACTTCAAATACTCAAATAATGGCTTCCAAGAGTGACTCTTAGAGTTCAAAACTAAGTTCAATTAATTTCTTCCAAATATTCTCTCCACATTCTCAATTTTTTTTGGATCTCCTCAATGTGGAAGAAATTCAAGGTGAAAATCAAATATATTTAGTTTGGAGTGAAGCTCTTACCGAGAGATGATAAAATATGGTGTCTAAATGCCTTGAAATTGCCCCAAATCCAAGATCTTCAAGCCCTAGATCAAAATTTCCATTTTTTATGAGGAAGGGGATGATGGATAGTGGCGGTTGACTAGTCAAAATTGCGGTTAGAAGTTTTTTTTTTTGATACCTTGCCGTCGGCGGGGTCGTCAGCACCGTCGGCGAGCTCTTTTGAATTAAATAGCCAAAGTCTCGGGAAAAATCTGCCGTCCGTCGGTGAGATTTTTAAAATTGGTTCAATTTCTATATTTTTGCGATTTTGATCAATTTCAAGCCTGATCGACATTCGTTCAATCATTCTAGACATAAATTTAAGTGACTAAATGATGTACTAACACAAATAAACATTAACAACACAAAACATCACAATTATATATAAAATCCAAGGGTTACAATACACGTTACACGACACACATAAGTTTGGTATTTTCTCAACCTTAATACATCAATTCAGCGTCACAATCCAAGCCACAATACTCTAAATGCTGAAAACAAACATTTTATGCTCAATCTCAACTATGCTGAGATCTAAAAGAAAAATTCAAAAGTAAAGCAAACACATAAGTTTAAATCAAATCACACTCATAGAAATATAGGCAGTAAAGTAAATCTACTACTCCTCTGATTCAGTGTTTGTTTCTCCTCTGATATCACCCATTGATTGAAAGTGAACGAAGAGGTTATAGAAGGGTCGATGTGGGAATTCTTCAGTGGAGTCCTCTTCTATCAATCCCATTTTTCTCATCAATCGTACCGATATGTCCAGAGTGATCAAAATGCTCTTTCATCCTCCAATCTAGATGATCAAAAAAATCAGAGATATTATTAATTGCATTCATAACATTTTGTATCTCTTTCTCCAGTTTCTTGATTCTACGTAGGATCACTAGTGTCTTCTCCAGAACTAGAGGCTGAATAGGAAGTGATTTAAAAGACGATTGACCCGTAATAATAGTCATATCATTCTCATCTTCATTGGTTGGGAACTTCTGGGTTGGGTCCAAAGGCTTCCAAGGTAGAAGTACCTTTTCCCAATTCTCATAAGATACTTGGAACTGACTGCAAATTAAGAAAATTGTTGAAGGATGTTTAAGCCCATAAGTTGAACAATCAGGCCAAAACAGACTTCACAATTATCAATTCAATATCAATCGACAGTCCCATTTTAATACAGTAATTTAGAATAATAGTTTGTTTAGTAACTTTACCGATCCTCAATGTCGGTAATAGTTTTGTAGAAATGAAGAAGTGTTAGTGTTTAGAAATGGGATTTAGAAGTGTAGTAGAGAAACTAACATACCCATTTTCTCTCATTTCTCAGACTTTAGTCTCGTCCATCAAAAATTGGTAGATCTTATTCATCAGATTTCTTATCGGGACAAAGTTGGAATAATGGAAGACAGGAACATTCTCAATCATATATAACTCATTAATTCGTACAGGAGTAAAAGTTATCCATCTGCCTCGCACATAAATGGATCCGTGGTTGATTCTATGCAAATTAGCATAAAACTCGCGGCGGCAATAGTGTAGCACAACACTTCTCATCATCGTCGCACAATCATCTCTTTAATTACTGTCGAAGGATTGTTCAATTCTCGATTCACGAATCCTCTTTATTTAATTAATCTCCTCTTTGTCAATACTTCGTTGAAGATTCGTTGCGCCTCAGAACTAATGAGCTTTCTCTAGTTGAACACTCAAAATCTAGGGTTTTCAGTGGAATTGGAAGCCATAGGGATAAATTTGGTGGAGTTTCAATTTGTTTTTAGGTAATATGAATTTAAGAACCAAGTTTGGAAGTTTATAGGGAGTAAATCTTGCCTAAGACTGCCAAAAACTGACATTTCAAACTCCGGATACGGTCATCTCACCGTTCTCGCCGTCAACAGCGTCGATGGCGCTATCGGCAAGCCTTGAGAATTAATTTTCTGGGCTCTCGGGAAAAACCCATCATCGACGACGTCGAGCCCATCGTCGATGCCCAAGGCAAAAATTTCACAGTTTCGCTCTGGTCCGAATGCGTTCTAATTTTCTTTATGTATCAAATTTTTATGATGATTCAAGGGTAAATACGAGTAGTAGAGTGCAACACTACCACAAAATAAGAATAATTTCAAACAAAAACACTATATTTGCAATAAAAATAAAGATAACTATGGGTTGCCTCCCATAAAGTGCTTGGTTTAACGTCGTCAGCCCAACCTATTTAGATATTATTCAGGTTGACTGACCATTAAAACCTCTTTAAAATTTGGACTTTTACCCTCAAAATACGACTTTAATCTGTATTCATTTACTTTAAATCTATTCCTAATATTTTGATCTTCAATTTCAAAAGCTTCGTAAGTATAAACTCGAGTCACAGTAAAGGGTCCTAACCAATGAGACTTCAATTTCCTAGGGAATAACTTCAGCCTTGTATTGTAAAGCAAAACTTCTTATCTTGGTTCAAATTCTTCTGTTTAATCTTCTGATCATGCCATAACTTTAGTTTCTCCTAATAAATTCTATCGTTATCATAAGATTCATTTCTTCATTCTTCCAATTCATTTACTTGTGACAATGTCTTCTCACCAGCATCTTTCAAATTATAATTAAATTTAATTCTTTGAATTCATTATCGCCCAATATGCTTTATGCTCCAATTCTACTGATAAGTGACAAGTCTTTCCAAAAATCAGCCTGTAAGGAGTCATTCCAATAGGAGTTTTTTAAGCAATCTTGTAAGCCCATAATGTAGTATCCAGTATAATAGACCAATCTATTGTACTAGGGTTTACGGTCTTCTCCAGTATTTGTTTAGTTCTATAGAAACTTCAGGTAACCCACTAGTCTGAGGGTGATAGGAAGTAGAGATTCTATGAATAACATTAAACTTTTCTGTCAATCTCTGGATGTACTTATTCCTGAAATGGGATCCTTCGTCAGTGATCATCACTCTCGGCATTCCTATCTAGTGAAAATGTTTTTTGTTAAAAATATTGAAACACTTTTAGCATCACAACGAGGTAAAGATTGTGATTCAATCCACTTTGAAATGTAGTCTACTATAACTAATATGTATAAGTTCCTAGATGAAGGAATAAATTGTCCAATGAAATCCAATCCCCAAACATCAAAGATCTCAACTTCTAACATGAAGTTCAAAGGCATTTCATTTCTTCTAGATTTATTGCTTACTCGTTGGCATCGATCACAAGTTTTAACATATCTGTAAACATCTACAAAGAGAATAAGCCAACAGAATCCAACTTGTAAAATTTTATAAGCAGTTTTATCAGTTCCAAAATATCCTCCAAATTCAGAATTATGATATTTCTGAATAATTAGTTCAGTTTCTTCATAAGGTACACATCTTCTCATAATAAGATCCTTATATTGTTTATATAAATAAGGCTCATCCCAATAATGTGCTTTCGCATCGTGAATGAATTTTCTTTGTTGTTGGAATGTCAGCATAGGTGGCAAAATATCACTTACAATAAAATTAACAATATCAGCATACTATGGTATTTTCCAGTCATTAATATTATAGAGTTGTTCATCAGGGAAACTATCCATAATTTCATTTTCAGTGTCAGATAATTCATGATATTCTAATCTTGACAAATGATTAGCAATTTGATTATTAGTTCCTTTTCTATCAATAACCACAAAATCAAATTAACAAATGATCAATAATTTGATTATCAGTTCCCTTTCTATCAATAACCACAAAATCAAATTCTTTCAAAAGTATCCATCTAATCAACCTTGGTTTGGCATCCTTCTTTTGCATCAGATATTTAATAGTAATCCATCTAATTAACCTTGGTTTGGCATCCTTCTTTTGCATCAGATATTTAATAGCAGAGTGACCATTGGGCATCCTTCTTTTGCATCAGATATTTAATAGCAGAGTGATCAGTGTGCACAACACATTTAGATCACATCCTTCTTTTGCATCAAATATTTAATAGCAGAGTGATCAGTGTGCACAACACATTTAAACATCCTTCTTTTGCATTAGATATTTAATAGCAGAGTGATCAGTGTGCACAACACATTTAGCCCCATCAATAACCACAAGATCAAATTCTTACATCAAAAGTATCCATCTAATCAACCTTAGTTTAGTTCCTTCTTTTGCATCAGATATTTAATAGCAGAGTGATCAGTGTGCACAACACATTTAGTCTCAGTTAAATAAGATCTAAATTTGTCAAAAGCATACACAATAGCCAGTAACCCTTTTTTAGTAACATAGTGGTTAATTTGAGCATTATTAAGAGTTTTATTAGCGTAGTATATAACTTTAAAAATATTATCATACTTTTGTCCAAGAACAGCTCCATTAGCATAATCACTAGCATCACACATCAGTTCGAATGGTTTCTCCCTGTTAGGCAAAACTATTATAGGGGTTGTGATTAGCTTTTCTTTTAATAACTCAAAGGCATTTAAATAGTCTTCAGTGAACTCAATTTTCTTGTCCTTTTCTAAAAGTTGGCATAAGGTTTAGTAATTTTTGAAAAATCTTTAATAAAACGCCTGTAAAATCCAACATGTCCAAGAAATCTGGCATTTAAACAGCTTTCAGTAAATTCAAATTTCTTGTCCTTTTCTAAAAGTTGGCATATAGGTTTGGTTTTTGAAAAATCTTTAATATAATGCCTGTAAAAACCAACATGTCCAAGAAAACTTCTAACCACTCTTACATTAGTAGGAGGTGTTAATTTAGATATAACTTAAATTTTTGCAGGGTCTACTTCCATATCATTCTCCTAAATTTTATGCTCTAACACAATTCCTCCTGCAACCATAAGTTGACCTTTCTCCCAATTTAGAACTAAATTAGTTCTTTCGCATAACTCCAAAACTCTTTCAAGATATTCTAATTTAGAACTAAATTAGTTCTTTCGCATAACTCTAAAACTTTTTCAAGATAAATTAAGCATGTGTACTAAATTAGTTCTTTCGCATAACTCCAAAACTTTTTCAAGATAATTTAAGCATGCGTCAAACGATATTTTAAATACAGAGAAATCAACCATAAACACTTCTATGCCATAATCAATTAACTTACTAAATATAGACATCATACATCTCTGGAATGTTGCAGGTGCATTACATAATCCGAAAGGCATTCTTAAAAAAACAAAAGTTCCAAAAGAACTAGTAAATATTGTCTTTTCTTGATCCTCAGGAGTAATAAGAATTTGATGGTAGTCAGTATATCTATCTAAAAAATAAAAATATTTGTGCCCGGTAAGTCTATCCACTATTTGGTCTAAAAAAGGTAAAAGGAAGTGATCTTTCCTATTGGCAGTGTTTAATTTTCTATAATCAATGCAAATACACTACCCCGTAACTTGTCTGGTAGGTATTAATTCATTATTCTATTGTGCTTCCACCGTCACCCCTCCTTTCTTATGAACACAATGAATTGGACTTACCCAAGCACTATCTGAAATAGGATATATAATTCAAGTGTCCAACCATTTCAAAATTTCCTTCTTGACTACTACTTTCATCATTGGGTTTAATCTCCTTTGTGGATCAACTCTTGGTTTATATTATTCATCCAGTATAATTTTGTACATACAGATCAAAGGAGTGATTCCTTTAATATCAGCTAAGGTCCAACCAAAAGCTTTCTTATATCTTTTTAATATATCCAAAAGTCTTTGCTTCTACAAATCATTAAGCTCTGAAGATATAATAACAGGTAATGTAGATGAGTTTCCCAGAAACACATACTTCAAGTGGTTAGGCAAAATTTTAAACTCAAGTTCACATGGTTTTATAATTGATGGAACTAGATTCTTATTAGTATTTCCTGTAATATCCGGCATCTCAAATCTTTACTGAACATAATCTAATTCTTCATTTTCTATTTCATCCAAAATAATCTCATCTTTGTCTTCAAAATCTTTTTTTTTTCTTCAAACTATTCTTTAAAATGCTCGTTCAATAGATGTTCACTAATTTCCATGCGAAAATCATTATCTCTTTCAACAGCAAGGTATTTCATAGATTTTGCAATGTTAAAAGTCACTTCTTGACATTTAACTCTCATAGTTAATTCTCCTTTTTGAACATCTATCATAGCTCTTCCAGTAGCTGAAAAAGGTCTCCATAAAATTATAGGTATTTCTTTATCTTCCTCCATATCTAAAACAATAAAATCCACAAGAAAGATAAATTTATCAACTTTTACTAACACATCTTCTATAACTCCCTTAGGATAAGTAACTGAACGTTCCGCTAACTGAAGAGTTACAGAAGTAGGTGAGACTTCTCCTAATCCTAATCTTTTGAAAATTGATAAAGGCATAAGATTAATGTTGACTCCCAAATCACATAAATTTCTTCCACAAAATCTTTCACCGATAGCACATGGTATAGAAAAACTACGTGGATCTTTTAATTTTTTAGGAAGCTTTATCTGAATAATTGCACTACACTCTTCGCTAAGTGCAACAGTTTCGTTATCCGTGAACTTCCTTTTTTTGTTCATTATCCGTGAACTTCCTTTTCTTAACACTCTTCGCTAAGTGCAACAGTCTCATTATCAGTGAACTTCCTTTTCTTGTTCAAAATATATTTTATAAACTTCACATAATTGGGCATTTGCTACAAAACTTCTACGAAAGGAATATTTACCGTTAATTTCTTAAGAATTTCTATAAACTTGGAAAATTGTTTATCATTTTTTTGTTGCTTCAATATTTAAGGAAACGATGGTGGAGGTTTCTCCACAGTAATTTTCATTGGTGTAATTGGATATTCTAATCTGGGTATTCATGATACTTTTCTTTTCCTGTATCCACTTTCTCTTTTTCAGTTTTCGTTTCTTTCTGCACTCATGTTTCCAATTCTTTTCCACTTCATAATTGTATCGTTTTTATCAGTTTCTTTTCTTGATCTTTAGGATTTGGTTCCACAGTACTAGGAAAAGTTCTCGATGTTCGGTTACTAAGCGTAATAGTGATATGCCCCAATTGGTTTTAAATATTTATGATAGTAGTTCCTTGATTTTTTAACTGGTTTCCTTGAATTTGTAATTGATTTCCTTGATTTTGTAATTCTTGACCCAAGTTTAGTATCAGCTCTTCCATAGATAACTTCTTTTCCTTAAATTGAGTGTTACTGTTAAATCTTGGAGGATAAGAGGTTCTATAATTAACATTTCCTTGGTTGGATGAATTTCCTAATAGGTTTACTGGGTTGTTTGCTCATTGTTGATTTGTAGAAGAATTGCTATTCCAATTAAAGTTTGGATGACTCTTCCAACCTGAGTTTTTATAGTTCAAATAAGGATTGTTGAGTCTATTTTTAATAGCATTTGAAGTCTCACAAGAGGGTTGAACATCCACAAATTGGCCAGAAAAATTCTCTTCCATCATAGTAGGTGTTGGAGAATAATTCATTCCATAATGATCTAATTTCTATGATATTGCAGCAATCTGCGAAGCTAACATAGATATTGCATCAGAATCGTGGATACTAGCAACTCTTTTAGGATTTACCCTTTCATAAGGCCATTGAAAATTTTTGGTAGTCATCTCTTCTATCAACGAATAAGCCTCATCAAAAGGTTTTGACATTAAAGAACCACCAGTTGTAGTATCTATAATCGATCTAAGAGATCCCACTAATCTTTTTAAATTATCAACCAATCTGGTAACGAATGATGTGGGCACTTCCTAAGAAGATCTTTAAAATCTCTCCCAAGCTTCATATAGCGACTCTCCATCAATCTAAAAATGTCATTTCTAAGTTTAGCAGTTTTGGATGGAGGAAAATATTTGGATAGAAATTTCAGTGAAAGTTCTCCCCAAATGTTATGTCATTTCTAAGTTTAGTAGTTTTAGATGGAGGGAAATATTTGGATAGAAATTTCTATTGTCATTTCTAAGTTTAGCAGTTTTGGATGGAGGGAAATATTTGGATAGAGATTTCTGTGAAATTTCTCCCCAAGTTCTAATAGATCTAGGTGCTAACAAATTTAACCATATCTTAGCCTTATCCCTAAGTGAAAAAGGAAAAAGTCTAAGTCTAACAGCATCATTCTAAACTCTGTCATATTTAAACGTAGCATAAAGTTCTAAAAAACTAACGAGGTGTAAATTAGGATCTTCATTTGGTGTACCTCCTAATTGATTATTTTATAACATTTGGATAATAACAGGTTTGAGCTCAAATGAATTAGCAGCTACATCAGGATTTTGGATAGATAAGTGAATTTCAACTATTGTAGGATTTGCATAATCTCTTAGAGGTCTAGGTTGATGTTCATTTTCTATTCCTTAATTATTCACATTGCTTTCTATTGTGTCAGGATTTCTAGGTTCTTTTCTTAGTTTTCTAAGTCTCCTAACAGTGTGTTCTAACTTCGAATCGTAGGGTATACGATTTTTCAGGTAAAAATTTATGCATACAATTGAAATTAGTACACAGAAAAACAGTTGATTAAATATGAAAATAAATTGTAATTCATGTCAAAGTTTTTTAATAGTCCCAATTTGTTTGTTACTCTAATTATGATTTTTTTTTTAAAACGTAATTTTTACTCCCAGCCCAACGACGTCAAAAACTTGACAGCAACTTTATATATGCTTCAAAATACAAGAATTTGATACTACTGCTAGAAGATTTAAATCCCCGACAACGGTGCCAAAAACTTGATAACGGTTATAAATTTGATAATAATGTGCATAAATTATTCAATAATTACAAAGTTACACTTATCAATGCAAGTATACGCATCGCTCAAGTAATATTGGGCTCTAATGAAGTCGTGGATATGGATCCCACAGAGAGTAATATTAGAGGCTACGAACTAAGATTTAAAAAATCAACACTTAATGACAACAATATAATTCAAATTGCATATTTGTCACTAATAAGCAATTGAAAGTAAAAAAGTAATTTTAATAAAATCCTAATTAGCTAATTCTACTAATAAAGTTTCTAATGTGAAGTTCAAAATATAAGAAGGAATCATTCCCCTTGTCAACAAGTTTAAGTGAATGGATAAATTGAATTAGTTCAAATTGTATTGTGCCAAATAGGAGCATACCTATTCTTTATCCTTTGGACCATACATAAAAAATATTGAGTCTATGCTTGGTTACTGAATCTGCGGCTAGGCTGGGAGGATATCAGCTCTCACTTCGGAGCTCCCACGTTCCCCTCGCATGAGGGCTAACATACACATCAGCACCCAAACGATAGGACCGAATTGGGGATTTTAGTCTGTCAATTCTACGGCTAGGCTGGGAAGATACCGGCTCTCACTTCGGAGCTCCCACGTTCCCCTCACCTGCACTGAATCTGCGGCTAGGCTGGGAGGATAACGGCTCTCACTTAGGAGCTCCCACGTTCCCCTGGCCTGAGCTGAATATGTGGCTAGGTTGGGAGGATACCGGCTCTCACTTCAGAGCTCCCACGTTCCCCTCACCTGATGGCTAACATCTACACTTCAGCACCCAAACGATAGGACCGAATTGAGGATTTTAGTCTGTCACTCAAAAATCTCTAATTCTACGCCCCATAATTTTTATTTCCCTATTTATTTGCACCCAACTTTTAAGGACTTTGACCTCCCTAAATCTTGGATGTAATCTTCACTTTAGTAGTAAAACTCAACATATTTTAACAAATCAATTTGCCAGATTGAAATGAAAAGATCATCACAACTTCTTTAACCTTCTCATGGCTCAACCAATTCAAATCACCATTTCACAAAATCTGAAGACAAGGAGAAAGATAGAAAAAACAACTCAGAACTCATGGAGAAGATATGACAAAACTTGGAATTTATATATAAAAGCAAATTCATACAAACTTCTATAAGTAAATACAACTTATCTTTAATTCCTCCCCAAGAAAACTCCTTGAAGTTCCTCTGAATCTTTTCCTTTCTTTACAGTACACAAAATTCTCCTTTGAAGCGGCAAGAGAAAAAAATCCCTCACTTTCCTTCCACTCTTATAATCTTTCGAAGAACTCCTCATAATACTAACCACTTTCTACACTTTAATGGGCACCACAAACAACAAACACTCCGCGGACACCCGTAGACACACGTGGACACCCCAAGCCAACTCTTTTTTGGCCTCCAAATGTTTCTTTTATAGTTGTAGAAGAGTTTTCAAGAGTTGTCCAAGCGTCCCTCCAAAAATTGTCTACATTCAATGCAACTATTGAGAGAACCGACGTGCTCGCCGTCGGTGGCCTTCTAGAATATTTAGTGCTGGACTCTCGGGAAAAACTCACCGTCAGCGTCGTCGAGCTTGTCGTTGGTGCCCAAGATCAAATCATCATATTTTGGTCCTTTATGCTCCAAATTCACTCTTTTTTGTATCTTTTTGCTCCAATGACCATAATTCAACAAACCTGCAACAAACAATCAAAAATACCTTTCTTTATAGTGCAATATCATCAAAATCAGTGTAAAACAGGTATGAAAATCTCAACATATTGTCCTTTAGTCAGTTCACGATCATCCGATATAGACGTCTTAATTTAGTTGCAGTTGTTATTTTGTGTGATTTATGTGATTAAATTTTGAGTTGTTTTATATTTTGAATGTTGTGGCAGTGAATTTTATCTTGTTTGATTTTAACTTTGGTTTTGCTTTTGGTTTAGTGGCTATTCTAATAGCTTTAATTTTCATGCAGGGTGACATTATTGTTTAGCATGCAAGTTTGTATTAACATTAAAAGTACAGTATGAAAGTACAAGAAAAAGAGCACTATAAACTATAAAAGCGTACCTAGCAAGTCTTCTCGTTCCACCATCTGAAACTCGAAATGCATGTCAGGGCATTTTATATGTAGCGGGAAAGTAAAGTTTTGAGGACCTACTTGACCCTAGGTCATATCTTGGTGGATCTTTAGGAGTTTAATTAGGGATTATTTTGTTAAGCAAAGCATATTAAGTTTAGTAGACCTCTGAGGTATCCAACAGGTTAGGAGGAAGAAGCAGGTCCATGCTTCCCTCTTATCACCTGGTGAAACGCTTTGAGTTCATTTAAACTTATTGTGTTGCTTAATAATTCACTCTTTGAACACCCTAATGCTCAATGAACATTGATCTCCTAACTATTTCTAAGAGTAGGGTTAATTATCATTTGTAATTCAATTTTGAAGATTATGTGAATGAAGACCCTTAAAGGGGGCAAGTTATTTTTGTTGGAACACTTAGCCAAATTTTAATCCTAATTGAGCTTGTAGTGTTTTAAAGTTCTTAAATTTTGGCTATATTTTCTTTTCTAATCCTCGTTTAATCAATCTTGATTTAACCTTAGAACTAAGCCCTTAAGACCTAGGTGAGTGTCTTAATTAATTTTGAAAAGGTTAAGTTTTAGGTGTTCTTGATTCATTTTTTTTAATTTCATTTGAACCTCAAATACGGTTATTAAATTGATTGAATACTCACTTCAGAAGTCATACCCCTAAGTCCTAGGTTCTTTTAATTTTAATAAACCTCCAAATTTTAATAATTTAGAAATTTATTATTTTATCCTTTTAATTAGGAAAGTGAGGTGGGTTTCAACCAATTAATCTCATTTTAATTTCAGCCTTCCAAGCAAGTTAATTAAAATTAGAGCTTGCTCATTTCCCTCCTTGAATTAAGCCTAAATGTTAATTAAGGCCAAGTACCTAAAATTATACTTTTGCCCCTAAGGCTCTAACACTTCATAATTTGTCAAATTCAAATCAAATGACTTTAAAATTGTTTATCCTACCTCATTCATTGGTCAACTAAGACATCAGAGAAGAAAATGTGATTTTTCAAAATTTAATTTAATTTTTATAATTATCTTTATTGGAGGTAGACTTAGACCAAAGAGCCATTTGGACAAAATTTCATCATTTTTTGAATTTTATTTGAATTATTATAATTATTTTATGTTTTGGGGTATTCATTAAATATAAAATATTCTAAATAAGTAAAATTAAGTTTTGCATTTTTGAAAAATCTCCCTGAGGTAAGAGAACAAAGGGAAGCAAATGTTATATTTTTCTGATTTTTCTTTGATTTATTGGAATTATTTTCGTGGAAATCCTTCTTTTAGCCTCTAAATATTATTTTAAGCTTCAAAATACCATATCTTTTTTTAGAAAATCAGGAAAAATATTTAAATTGTTTCTAAGCACATAGAAAATAATTTAAAACATCTTCCATGAATTTTATTATTTTTGTGATTTTTATGAATTTTTAATTATTTTAAATATTTAAAAGTAAGCTAAAAATAAAGTTTTTATTTTAAATACCGTTTTATTTTGATAAAATTACCCTGATCATAGAGAACTCCAAAACTAAGTTTTCATAATTTTTTTGAGTTATATTTTGATCATTAAAAATCACTTTAGTGCCAAAAAGGATATTAAACTTGAAAAATCAATTTAGGTCATCAAATGGACTCAAAGTGCTTTAAAATTTTTTTGGGGAGTTCTATGGATTTTAGAAAATAGCAGAGATAAAAAATCAAGTCATTTTGTTGTCAATATTTTCCAAAATGAATTATCTTAGTGATTTAGGGTTTATGAAAATTAAGTGCATTTTAAATGATATGATGCATGAGACTTTTTCTTAAAGGTTCTCTGGTCATAGTAAATCTTTCAAAATTTTCTTGGATTTTTCTAAGCAACATGCTAATTATTATGATTAATTTAAGCAAATAATGTGCATAAATTTAAAAAATATGGATCTTTGTCTAAAGATCTCCACTGACTTTGAAAAAATTAGGGAATGTTCCACTTAACAAAAGGTACAACATGCCAAAATTTCAAGCCATGGTGAAATGCCTATATGCATGGAGAATCAAAAGACTTAACCTAGTGTTTAATTAATTAAAAATAAAATGTACATCAAATGGACTTCAAATTATTTCCACATTGTTCTCTTCGATTCACTGAGCAAGAGAGTATTTTTATTTTATTTTTGTGATTTTTCTACACCAGGATATGAATTTTTAAAGTTAGGGGTCATTTCATGAATTATTTAAATCCCTATTTATCTATTTAAACGTGCGGCGCTGACTGGATCCTAGGTAGCATTGATGCTCCACGCAGCGCGCTCCCATTTGATGTTGTCGTCCATGCTAGCTACCACATGTCCTGTGGTTCATGTAAAGAAGAGTTGTCCGGCTTCATCTTGACTGTTCATTCGATGAACACTTCATCGAACGGCGCTCCGTCATCGTCCCCAATGGCCTAACCCAAGAATCTTCCATCTTCAAAGCTTGATATCTCCCTCATTTCTTAACCAAATTGAATAATTTTTCTTTAAAAATGCTCATCTAGACTAGAGGAACATATCTATATTGTTAAAATGCCATGAAATTAAGCACAAGCAAATGGAGAATCAAAAGAGGCTCGGGATGAAAAGGAGTTCAATACCTTTGCTCTGAGAATGGAAGCTTCAATCAGAGATGCTTGGAACGTTCGTCGAAGTCCAAGGAGCCTAGAGATTGAACCTCTTTCTGTGGTGTAAGGTCTGGGTATGAATTTGACCAAGCTTGATTTCAGGTGTTGATCAAAGTCAATACTACAGTCTTTGTGGAAGGGGGATATGGTGGGGCTTTTTCTTCTTTCAGTGTTGTGAAGGTGTGGGTACAAGTAATTTAAGTTTGGTGGACTGTGGAGGTGGATTGAGCTCTGTTCTGGTTTTAGACAGAAGTTTGAGCTCAAAATTAAGCTTCCACAGTGGGGATTAGTGGGGGAAGATGGTTGGATTGCACTAAGGAGGTTTCAAAGAAGCTCTGTGAGTGATTTGGGAAGCTCTCTCTGAGAAATTTTAAGCACTCCCTCCATGGACATGGAGGTGAGCTCTTATAAAAATGGTTGAGGGGTGGTTGTCATGGCCAATGTTTGGGTGCAATGTGATGCTTAGGTGGAGGGTAGAGAAGCTCCAACTTCTCATTTGGGTGAGGTAGCCTCTAGGTTTGAATTGGGTGAAATTTTGGGCTAAGGAGGGGTAATTTAAGAATTTGGCAATTCTTCGTGATTTTGGGTAATTTGGGTGTTTTCAAAAGGTTTGAAATGATTTTTGAAAAAGTTTGGGTATTTTGGATAAATTTGAGAATTTTGGCCAAATTTATGGTTTCAATGGTACTTGGGTAACTTGGGGTAATTTAGAGGCAAAAGGCCAGGATGAGTATTTTTGGTAAGATTGGTGAACTAACCACAAAAAGTAAGTCATGGACCAATGGAAACTCCATTTGGGTCCTCTATGTACTGGTCTTAGCTAAACCCCAGCCTAGGGCTAGTAGGTTTAGGGTTCCATCTACATGAGTATCCCAAAAGTATCAAGGGATCAAAGTCAAGAAATTTGGGATTTAGGATAGTGAATGATTGTGAGTGAAGTGAGTGTCTTAGCTCTAGAACAACACCCAAGGTCAACCCTAAGGTTAAATAGCCCTATAGGAACTCTCCTTGAGTTCCCCCATTATGACCCCACCTACTAAGTCTAGAGGTTAGGACAAATATGTGGAACTTCAAGTTGAGTAAATAAGAGTTTAGAATTTCTAATGGTGAGGGTGCCTTTTTTTAGTTCTCTAAGAATAATCAATAGGAAAGTCCTATGGATAGACCCTAAACTACTAAAGAGAAAGACTAAACCTCTCAACCAAAAGTGAGGTCAACAAAATGGACCCCCAATAGGTGTGGTGGGTCGGACAACCACACCGCGCGTATTGGCATTGACTGAAAAGATCAAGGAAACAAATACAGACTCCCAAGTCAACAGACCTAGAAGAAATGTGTAGAGTTGTGTGTGTTATTTGTTTCCGCTGGGGAATATAGCAAGTTAATATTTTATTAAAGTCAAGAATTAGGGACTCTCGCTGGGGATTGCAGAGTGGATTTTGAGTTATGTGATTTCAGGAATTTATAGAGGATGAGAATTTGTGTGTAAGTGCTGACCCCAGGGGGATTTGAAATTTTGGTATTAATTTTAGAAGAGGGTCAAAATTTAAAGACAAATCATGAAAAGAGAGGAATCAGGAGTTAGGGACTGACCTCAAGACAAGTATTGAAAGTTATGAATCAATCACAAGAAAGAACGTTGGAAGGTACGGACCAATCTCAAAAGTAGTGAATAAAAAATTAGAGACTGATTCAAAAATAAGAATTAAAAGGTAGTGATCAATCTCAAAAGAGAGTGTCAGATGGTAAAGACCGACCTCAAAAGGGTGAATCAGAAATTAGGGACTGATTCAAAAATGAGAATTGAAAGGTAGTGATTAATCACAAGGGAGAGCGTCGGAAGGTAAGGACCGACCTCAAAAGGGTGAATCAGAGGTTAAGGACTGATTCTAAAATGAATTTTGAAATGTAGTAATCAATCTCAAAAGAGAGCGTCGAAAGTTAAGTACCGACCTTAAAAGGGTGAATTAGAAAGTAGGGACTGATTCGAAAATGAGAATTGAAAGGTAGTGATCAATCTCAAAAGAGAGCGTCAGAAGGAAAGAACCAACCTCAAAAGGGTGCATTAGAAAGTAGGGACTGATTCTAAAATGAGAATTGAAAGGTAGTTATCAATCTTAAGCATCGGAAGGTAAGGACCGACCTCGAAAGTAATGAATCAGAAGGTGGTGGTTGATTCCAAGATGAGAATCGACGGGTAAGGGTCAATCTCAAGAGAGAGCATCAAAAGGTAAGGACCAATCTTGAAAGGTGTGAATCATAAGGTAGTGACAGATTCTAAGATGAGAATTGACAGGTAATGGTCAATCTCAAGAGAGAGCGTCAAAAGGTAAGGACCGACCTTAAAAGGGTGAATCAGAAGGTAGTGACTGATTTGAAATGAGAATTTTACAAAGTTTGTAGTGTTTATTTTAAAGACATGTGTTGTATGTAAAGTTTAACATTGTTGAAGAAGATTTGTGAAAATTTGCAAGTTTTTGCACAGAATGTGAAATTCCGTTGGGATGTGAAGTGAATTAGTGCAGATAAAGATATTTTTGTTGCACGAGCAAAGAGTAAGAAACTCTGAAATCGAGAGAATCCACTCAATAGATTAATTTTTTTTTCTTGTTGTTTTTATCATGTTTAATTAATTTTTTTTCAAATATGTTTCCAAAATTTGATTTTATTTGGTTGATTTTTTAAATGAAACTATTTTTGTTATTATTTTTATTACATTTTTTTATTTGAATTTTATTATCATCAAAAATATTTTTTTTTGTTCTTTGTTCATTGTAATTTTGAACCAATCTGTGGTTTGTGGCTTCCATCCATTGCACAAAAGGCAATTTACAAAAGGAAACATTTCTGAAAGAAAATTCATTAATCTGCTCCAACAAAATGTAGAGATCAAGTGTAGGCCAATGCCTCAAAAGGTACAATATACAAATTGCATCAAAGTACATCCAAAATATCTCATGCCAAGTACACATTATAGGCTGAGCATCTCTGATACATATCATATTGTTGTAATGTAGTAAAGTAGAAAGGAATCCTCTGACTGTCTGTTCCTTCTGTGACGAGCTCCTGATTGAGCTGACGTTCCAAGTCACGCTACAAAAAAATAGTTCCCTTCACATGTGCTTAGAGGTGCAACCCTCTCATAGCTTCTAAGGTCCTTCAGCTCTAGATCTGGCTAAAATCCATGTGGCATCTTGTTGTCATCCATCCGTCAGAAGGTTACGAACACCCTGCGGTGTCGAACACTTGGAATGTAATGCTTGGCAACGTCTGCATTGTTGCCTTTAAGAACGAGCACTGAGCCAACTGGTAGGGGAATCTCCATAGAGCCTCTAAACTCACCAGGGCCGACGACGTCAATTTCTTTCCCAGATAAGATGTTACTTTTACTCATGAATGAGACCGTATAAAAAGGCCTCACGAAGTCATGGTGATCGATGTGTGGATGAATGCAATCACCCTCATCATAGAATTTGATAATACAACTATTTGAAATCCAGGTAGTGAGCAGAATGCCCAATCTGACCATTCTTTTGATCACCCAATTTATCATTGGCGGTAGTGGATCTACTTGATTGTGTCTGAGGATCCCAGGCGCATTCCCCTGTCTGTCATTTGTGAAGTTGTGGCAGCAGCCACATTGGGTAGTAATCCTCCCTTTTCCTCGCATCCATTTCCTCAGCTCAAAATAGGTCCTTTCCATAAGTAAACCTGCTTGACCTTTGTCCCTTAGGTCAAAAGTGCAGTCAAGAATACTTTGTTTATCAGTCTCTGAGAAGACTCTGGTATACAGTTCTAATCCCTCCAGTATGTTGATGAATTATCCTTGTACTTCTTCATAGAATTCAAAGTCTCTTTTATTTATTTTGTTCATTTTATAATATTCCACTGTACTTGGAGTCGGCAATTTTTGTGGGTATTCCCTCATTTAAACATCAATGAGAACCCAAGCTGGTGTTGTCTCTGGCTCTAACGGAATGTATGATTTTGTGTCTAACAGGACTTTTGGCTCTGTACCCCATAGAACATACGGCTCTGGATCCATTGGGACATATGGCTCTGCCTCTATCAGGTAATTAAGGGTCTGAGATCCATCATCGGTAGATGCATATTCCTCTAACATGTTGTAGTTTTGTAGACGTAGTACGTTGTAGTCTGGGCACTCCAACAATGCCCATGTAGCTGATGCTCGTGCAGGTATCTCGGCATTGCAGGTAGAACAACCTGTACATAAAATATCTGAAGCTGGTAGTATCTTTGGCTTTGTAACAAACTCAGACTCCTCATCCGTAGCAGGCTTGCTAGAAGAGGTCTCTTTCATGCCCAGATCATAAATGTGTCCCTCAAGAATAGGAGTGAGCAAGTTGTCTGCCTCTTTTTTGCATCTCTTCTCTCTTCTAAGAAAGTTCTCTTCTTTCATCAGCTGGCATTTCTTCGTTGTGTCCTTCGTAGTGGAGCAAACGGTATCCTTTCATTATCAGCAGCGACTAGGCCCCCAGTCGGCGTAGCTATCATGCATGTTAAACGGCTTGGCCCCTCCATCAAGTCTTGTTGTACCATCACGTTCTTTCCTTTCAGTGATGCACTATCTTTGGTGGCAACCCTTAGTAGTGTGGGCAGCCCTTCCTTTTCCCATCAACTGACAAAAATCATTAAAAGCCCCTCGTAATTCATGTTGACTTGGTTAAATTCCATGTTGAAATCTATAGTGCCACCCTGCGGCGTCATTTCTTCATTTAGTGCAAGATTTCAGCCATCTTTAAAGGCAAAGATCAGCCTTTGGCCTGACATTTCTCTACAGACGATAGGAAAAATGTCAGTGGGCTGAAATTTAGCGTAACAAGAACAAAACGGAGTTTTTTAGTTAGAGGAAATTTTAATTTATTTTGGTGAAGAAGTTATTTATTAATGTAATTATTTTGTTTAATTTAGGAGAATATTAAATTTAAATTTAAAGGTAGAAAAGAGAATTGCAATGTATAATTTTGCAAATTCTTCATTAAATTGAGGTTAATTAAAAATTTTTTTGGACCCAGTCATAGACTTTGGCCACATAGATAAACCCAAAACGATCAAAATTTTACAATTCTCAAAGCAAGCGGTGATAAGCAACATCAAGTTGTGTAGTATGTTTTCAGGTATCGTCCGTTGATTGGCAGCATGGGTCTTTCACCCTGAAAATCTACTAATTGGCAGGCTCCTTCTGTGTAGACCTTTTCAAGGACAAATAGACCCTCCCAAGTTGGTTCAAATTTTCCACCTATCTTGCGGCATGCAAGAATAGGTTTTTTGAGCACGAGGACAAGGTCACCAACTTTAAATGTACTTGGGCAGACCAATTTGTCATGAGCTTGCACCATCTTTGCCTGGTAAAGTTCCAGATGTTGTTATGCATCAAACCGTTTTCCTTCCAACTCTCTAGTTCCTCAAGCCTGAGCTTTGTACTTTCTTCTATTGTGAGTTCATTGGCAACTGCGACTCTGAGAGGCGGCATCTGAATTTCTAGTGACAGTACGGCTTCAGACCCGTACATGAGCATGTAAGGTGTACACTGAGTGGGAGTCCTGAATGTTGTCTGGTAGGCCCACAAAGCTTCTAGCAATTTGTTGTGCCAATCTCTTTTTTTCATCGAGTGTTTTCTTTGAAATCTATACCAATGTCTTGTTGAAAGCCTCAGCCAATCCATTTGCTCTAGGATAGTAAATTCTAGAGTATCTCAAATATATTCCGTGTCATTTGACAAAGTTGTTGATTTTTATACTATTGAATGCCTTCCCATTGTCGGAGAATACCCTGCATGGTACACCGAAACGGTGGACAATATGGCTTTTCAAGAATTGGAGGACATGTTGTGTTGTAACCACTCGTAGAGGCACTGTCTCTGCCCATTTAGAGAAGTAGTCTATAGTGGCGAGAATAAACCTATGTCCTTTAAAAGATGGAGGGTCTATCAGACCTATTATGTCCGTACCCCAACACTCGAATGGCCACGAAGCAACAGTTAGGTGTAGCACATTCCAAGGTTGGTGCAAGACCACCCCATGCACTTAGCACTGGTGACATTTTCTAGCTCTCTCCATGCAGTCAGACATTATTGCTGGCCAATAATATCCGAGTCTTTTGATCTTCATTTTCATCTTTGGCCCTGACTGGTGAGCGCCACACAATCTGACATGTACTTCTTTTATAATATTTCATGCCTCTGCTATGCTTAAGCACCGTAGCCACATCTGGTTAAACGATTTTCTATAGAGGACATCACCTACCAGGGCATACAACATAGCCCTTTTTGTGACGTGATGTGCCTCAGACTTGTCTTCTGGTAACTTTCCAGTATGCAAATATTTTATTATTGTTTTGCGCCAATCTTTGTTGATATCTTCAACTGCAATCATTGTTTCCTCTTTTCCGAGCCTGCGTAGATTTTCAAGGTCAATTTGAAACAAAACCTATCTTCCTTGTACTATGGTTTCAATGGAATCCTCTAGGAGACACGCCAGCTCCTTAGCAAGTTTTGCTAGTGCATCAGCATCGACATTTTCTCCTCGAGGAATCCAATAGAAAATCACATAGGGAATTTGCTCCAATAGCTTCATTGTGTAATAGTGGTATTCTACTAGTCTTAGTTTTGGAATTTTGTGTTGTCCGGCGACTTGTTGGATGACAAGTTGAGAGTCTTCGTAGATTGCAATATCTATTATGTCCATTGAAATTACCAACTCCAACCCGGTGATTAAAGCCTCATACTCTGCTTCATTGTTGGTGCACGATTCTGTAGGTGGTATGAGAACCTCAACATACCTTTATCTGGCGTGATAAAGATCAAACCGATCCCTGCTTTACCTCGTACGACTTTTCCTGAGTCATTTTCTTTTCTGTCTGATGAAGCACTGTCGAAGTAAATCTTCCAGCATTGCACACTAGAGAATTCCATTTATAGTACTTGTTCATCTAGTAGTTTGTCATTGAGAGGGGACCCAGCTGGCAGTGGGTGCGCAGCGAGAAAGTCTGCTAGAATCTGTCCCTTAATAGCATGGAGGGGAACAAAAGTTATATCAAATTGCAATAAGATCATTGACCATTTTGCTAGAAATCCAGAGAGTGTTGGTCGGGTCATCAAATATTGCAACGGAATAACTTTCGAGATTAGGGTAATCTTATTAGAGAGCATGTAATGTCTAAGCTTTTCGGCGACAAAACTTAGTGTCAGACAATGCTTCTCAATAAGTTGATACTTCATCTCCGTCGGTATTAGACGACGACTTAAGTAGTAGAGTGCATTTTTTTAACCTTCATCGTTGACTTTGACTAAGAGGACTCCAAGAGAGTCTTCTAAAGCCGCGATATAAAGTATCAACGGTATCCCTGGGATATGGGCTGCCAAAGCAGGAGGTGTCATTAATATGTCTTAACGTCCTCAAAGGTCCACTGGCATTTCTCTTCCCAAATGAATTTGACATCCTTTTTAATTAATGTTCAGAAGGGTTGACACCTACCTGAAAGATTAGATATAAAGCATCTCAGATATGCTAACTTCCCCTGGAAGGAACGTAGTTGTTTCAAAGTTTTGAGAGGAGGCATTTTCAAGATAGCTTTAATCTTATCCATGTCAATCTCAATTCCCCAATGACAAACAACGAATCCTAGAAATTTCTCAGAGGTAACGCCAAAGGCACACTTTAAGGGATTCATCTTGAGATTGTATTACCATAATCATTTGAACACAATCCTCAAATCATACAAATGGTATATTTTTCATTTACTTTTGATGACCAAATCATCCACCTAACATTCTACTTAGTTGTGAATGAGGTATTCAAAAATCATTGACATTGCTCGTTGGTATGTAGCTCCAGTGTTCTTTAACCCAAACAGCATCACTGTGTAGCAAAAAATTTTGATTGGTGTTCTGAAGGCTGTGAGGTCTGCATCTTTTGGAGCCATCTTGATTTGGTTGTATCCTGATGATCCATCCATGAAGGAGAAAATCTTGCGTGTTGAGGCGATGTCCACCATCATTTCTTGTATTGGCAATGTGAATTCATCTTTTGGACAGGCTTTATTTAGATCTCTGAAATTAACACAGACTCGTATCTGTCCACTTTTCTTCTTGACTGGAACAATGTTAGCTAATCATGTGGGGTACTGCTCTTCCCGTACAAAGTTAGCGTTTATTAATTTCTTCACCTCGGCCATGAATTGTTGTTCTATTTCGAGGCACATTTATTTAGGGGCTTGTTTTATAGGAGTCATATCTTTGTCCTCTCTGAGTTTCTTTAACTGTTACTTCTGCTGATAGTTTTGGTATTTCATCATAACTCCAGGTGAAGCAATCTTTAAATCATGTTAATTGTTTGATCAATTCTAAAGATTCTTCATTGTTGAGTAGAGAGCTTATAACTGTAGGTCGAGGTTGTTCTTCAGTCCCGAGGTTAATTTCCTTTAACTCATCAATAGTTGACTTGATTTCCTCTTCAAATTCTGATGGAGTTTCTTCTATTGGTTGATCATTAGAGTCATCCTCTATATAGAGGCAATACTCTCCTGATTTACTAGTAACAATCATGCAAAATTCTGAATCATTGACTGGTCCCACTGTACCGAATCTGAGATGCTCTTTTGAGTTTGGAGTTTGACTTTTAACACTCCATATATTTTCAAAAAGTTTTAGTTTACCTTTTGGCATTTGTTTTGATAAATGTCCTTATTGAATTAACTTTTATACGTAAGGTGAAAAGTAACCAAAAGGCAATTCCATTAATTCATTAGGAACATCATCCAAATTTATATGATTTTTAAGATTAGTAGAGGTAGAAGCACAGTAAAATTTAATCAGTTTTAAACCAGCACTATGGACTTCGTTGACCTCTAAACTCTCGACCTCTTGAGAGAGGATCGGAGTAAGGGTCATAGTATTCACATAATGGTTTATCTGATCATACATTGTTTCATATTTACTTTTCTTTGTATCTTCTAAAGATACCTCATACTGAGGTTTCCTCGATTTTGTTATCATTATTTCATCTTCAGAACTGTCTTCATCACCAATGTTGATGGTCGGCCTAGTCCGTTCAACAGTTAGATTGATTCTTCTCTTCCACATCCCCGGCCTCGACCTCGGGTGCGTGAACCAAAAAAATCTCCACCAATTTGATGTAGATGGGTGGCAGAAGATCGTTGAAGTGGAGTTGAATGGCCTCCTTTTTGTGATTTTTCTGAATCTTTGTTTTTTTTTGTCGGAATCTCACGCGAGAAGATAGTTTTCTTTGGTGGTGCGTAGTGAGCAGCATCTTCTTGAATAACTACTTCATGAATTGAAAACGGTTGTAAATCTTCTTTGATGCAGTATTCTTTTCCTTCATTGCAATATTTGATGCACCGATGTAGAGATAACGAAACCATGTTGTGTTCATGAATATACGGTCGACCAAGTAGAGCATTGAAAGAGGTCTCGGCGTCGATGATATGAAATTTAGCGGTTGTTGTTAGTTCTCTGACCTTCATAAGTAATGTGATCGATCCAATGGCTCTTTCTCCTTTTTGGTTGAATCCTCTTAGCATCATTTTATCGGTCGTAAGCTCTTGGGCTTCGATGTCCAAATATGTCAATGTCCGTAGGCTCATCAAGTTGAGAGATGCTCTTGGATCTACTAAAACTCTAGATAATACAAATCTGTCGATGTTGACGGAGATGTAGAGTGGTCGATTATGGTCGGTGGTACCAAGCAGAAAATCTTCATCTGTGAAGGTTGCCCCTGACTGTTCTTTCAATGAGCAAACTTCATCTCAGGATGTGCCAGCTGAGCTAGATAGATCTCTGGGTCAAGCAAAGTTGTGACCAGAGCTTCTCTCACCTCCTTTTATAGGATCAGAGCGTCATAAATGATTAGTCGAGCCAGCACCTTCCTAGGATGAGCTAGCACATTGTAATACAATTTGTATGTTCCTCCAATTTTTCCTTAGTAATGTGTTTCTTCCATTAGTGGAGGTGGAGGTAGGTCTTCTAGAGTTACTATTTGTTTTCCTTTTTCTATAGAAGTTATAATAGTTTCACGCTCCTTAAGTTTATTTCTATAATTTCTTCTTCATGAGGTATCATTGTTGAATCTTTTGATGTTTTTTCTTTATCAGAAAGATCTAAGTTGAGGGCGAGTGGTGCGTCGTGGTGTTTGAGGCAGCCCCTATCCTACCCCCATGCTATCAATCTTCGTGATGGCTTTCTTCTTTTTCTTTGACTTTAATAACGACAGATCTAGCGGTAAAAGCTTCATTTTGGCTCTAGCGGGCTGAAGACTTTGAGCAGTAGCTTGCTTTGAAGCGTCCTAGATTTGATTTAACATCTTCTTAGATGATTTGCTCCAAATTATATCCCATCCATCTTTTCTGCCATGTGTGGAAGACTGTTTTGATGAATTCTATATTTGGTTTAGGACCCTCTTCAGCTTATTCCAAGTTGTGCTCCATCCCTCTTTTCTGGTATATGGATTAATTGGAGAGATTGGCTCGGCCAAACTTATATTTATGGAACCCTTTTTAGGTTCTTTTAAATATTCCTTCAGGATTGTTATATCTCCTTCTTTGAGATTTTTCTCAAGCTAATCCTTAAAGATGAAACAATCTTCTAATGTATGTCCCAGTAATCTGTGATATGGGCAAAATTTTGTTGATCCTTCTTATCGACCTCTTCGGGTTTCCTTGGGTCTGGTAATTTGAACTCGGGCTTCTTCATCAGACTTCATAATATTTTAGATGCATCTTCATATTTGAAAGAGTATACAACTTTTTGTCATTCTGCCAAAGATATTATTTTATTTTGAGATGATCCTCCATGAGGCAGTCGCTTGTTAGACTGTCTGTTTTGTTTCGGAGTCTACTATGATGAAGATTGATGAGGAGTTTCTGCATATATCTTTATTGGTTGTTTTCCTTTAACAACAGTTGCGACTGTTCCAGATTTCTTTTCAAAAACTCTGGTTGTCTTGGATTTCTCATGAGAATCCATGTATTTGATTTCTTCATGAAGACTGCTAGCATTGCTGAGCAGCTTCTTAAAGGATTTGATGGTGAGTCGCTTGAGCATGAAAGCTGCGAGTACATGAATAATTTTAAGTAGGATCTTAATTGCATGGTGTTCCTGTAGCAGAGATTCACACTTCATGCTAAGGTTTCTCCACCTGAAAATGTAATCCACAAAAGTCTCATTGGGCTTTTGTTTCTCCATCATGAGTTCTCCTATAGAAACATGATGTTGCGCTCTGATGAATCT
Organism: Phalaenopsis hybrid cultivar; assembly: GCA_002079205.1. Lineage (NCBI taxonomy): Eukaryota > Viridiplantae > Streptophyta > Magnoliopsida > Asparagales > Orchidaceae > Phalaenopsis > Phalaenopsis hybrid cultivar. The sequence goes on along the minus strand of JXCR01075275.1, from coordinate 456,427 downwards.
CTTTATAAATAATTGTTCCAACTCGGTGAATGTTTTAACTGATCCGTTGGCCAAATTGGTGTGCTAATTGAAAGCAAATCCTAACAGGTTGCTTACAAGCTGTTGACAGAGTAAAGCTTCATTTTTTTCTTGTATTGTCACAGCTGGCTCGGAAGTGTGCTAGGTGTTGTCTGGGATTTTCAATCCCATCAAATATCTTGAGGCTTGAGAATACGGAAACCTTAGGGAAAGGTACGGCATCAAACTCTTTTGGGTAAGGTCTACCTTTTAGAATCAATGCACCACTCTTAGATTGGGTTAAGGCATCCCGAACTTGCTCGACCATCTGTTTGAATTCTTTCTCCGACATGGCACCCGGTGGAGAATCCCTCTTCAGTTGCTCATCTCTATTTGCTGAGGAAACCTCTCTTCTTTCATCTGTAATATGTATGATTTTTGCTTGGTTGATTTCTAGAGATGCTAATTTTGGTGCTTATGACTGTCATTGAATAGTGGCCATAGCGGTCATGGCGGCGACCATCTCTTCTATCCTTTTCTCCAATAGGCTGACTTGCTCATCCCTTAGGAGGATAGCCTTGCGCAGCTCATCTTCGATGTTCTCTTCAGTAGAAGGTTGAGCATAGTTCCCAGATGCAGTGGCCCTGGTCTGGATAACATGGACATCCATGAAATTTTCTTCCAGGTAGTCATTATAGTCAAAATCTTCATCATCACATCGATGGAAACTCCATGTTTCAGAGCCAACTCAGAAATCTTGACTCTGATCTTTTCAACTTTTTCTTTGATTATCAATTTTTGAATCATCTTAAGATCTGGAGGACCCTACTAAACATCCTCTACTTTTTCTTCCATCTCGCTCGCAATCTTTGCAACGATCTCAAATATTTTGAACCCCTGGATTCATTTTATGATCTTGCCCTGCAGGTTATCTGGACTGTATCGGTGCAGCAGCCTTGGGTATCCATACTTTCCTCTTTGACGATGATGTCTTAGGACGGAGTGTCCTAGTAGAAACATCGGTATGTCGAGGAGAAATATGTTCCCCATGGTGTAGACTAGATATAATGTCAGGTAACCTCTTTGTATTTTTCTTTTTAGGAATATCTTTGTGATGTAACCTTGGTAGGATTCTCGGACCAAGTCTTGACTTTACTGGTCGATGGCCTGTGGTCCCGGTAGCGGTGGAATCTGTAGTAACAGTGGTTGTTTTGCAGGCGAAACCAGACCGGAATGTGAGCGGGCAGATTTTCCTTTAAATTTTGTTTGGCGGACTTGATGTCCCTTAAAAACTCTTCCTTCATTTGAGGGGATATTGCATGTCCCACTCATTTGAGTAACTCACAGACTGAACAGCCTGCTTTGACAGCTAGTCTCAGAAAAACTGAGCTGACTCGAGTGGTAGGAGTAGACTTCTTTTTTTCCCTATCCTGTCCATGAAGTGATGGTAACGTAGAACCAATCTTCTGGACACTCTCGTGTTCGCTAGAGGATGAAATATGCTCCCTCGCAGCAGTGGATATATTTCTGGTAGTTCAAACTCCTCTTGGTGAAGCTCTTCCTCGATAGGTAATTCCTCAGGAGTCTAGGCTTTAGTAGCCCTTCAAACTCTTCTCCTACAGTTTCTCTTCTGAATTCAAGTTAGTGGTGCAGTCCTTGAACTTGATCCGATTTCAAACATTGAAGGTGGGGCAGCTAATCCTTCAGTTGGATCCTCAACAATCATTATTTCTTTTCCCTTAGAAGCAGGAACAACAGGTTTGGCGGGTTTCACGATGGAAATAGTAGTCTTGGCTTTCTTGTAGGAAGGAAAGTTTTGAAGACAGTTCAGGTTGAACTCAGCAGACGACTCTTGAATTTCTGGAGCGGTGACTTTCATCACGACGAATGGAGCCTTCCTGAAGATAACTTCAAGGTCTTCAAATCCAGCTCTGAATGTAATGGTGGGAGCAATGTTGCAGGCCTCATGGCTTGTTGGCAAGTTGCACAAAAAAGTCAGCATTGGGTAGGCCATTGCAGCAGCTTTAAAAGAAGAAAGTTTTGGGGTTAACTATATGACCAAAACCTTGTAATCTTTTATGCAAACACTAAAAATTTACATAGGTTAGTCTATAGACATGGTAAGCCCTAGTTTGTGGGGATTTTAAAATTTTTAGTAAAAAGGTAATTTGAAAGTAGAAAATTTTAAATAATATAAGAAAATTTTAAAGTGCGTGCAACACAACACAATTTGACTTAATTTGCAAAATAGAAAATCATATTTGGAAGGGAGATGTGAAGTGTTTAGGACCCAGTGCGGGGCCCATTTAGTAACACACGCTGCCCATGTGGAACTAGTCCACCAACAAACCTATTGGGGTCTGACCCCACATGAAGAATTAAAGAGTCATTAATGGCCTCCTGAACCCCTCTGTTCAAAGGTGATCTAACAGACTATTCTGAAGTCCAAAGAGTTGGACGTACTTTCCCAAGACATAAATGGGTAAAGTATGTCAACATAAAAAGGGTAATCTTCATCCAACAGGGACATGGACACATTAACGATATATGAAGATAATTTTTTTTGTTTAAATGGAGATAAAATCCTTCCCCAGCAGAGTCGCCAGAAGCTGTCGGCACTATTTTGGTTGGGGAGTTGCCCGTAAGAAGCTGTCAACCATCGGAATCAAAATCTCGTCACCCGCTTTGAAAGGATGTTTAAGTTTAGAAAAGTATGAAATCAAACTAACCTCATATTTTTCATATTTTAAATGAAAGAGCACTATAACTCAAACCATGTATCTATCCCAAAGGATAAACATAAGACTTGAGGATGAGGCTCGATCAAATAAACTAAGAAAGGTATGACGTCTGTTTGGTCTGCGAAATCGTTTTATTTGCCGATAATTTCCTCTATTTAATATGAAGAATTAAATAGGGTTTATATTAAGCTAGGTTCAAGAAAAGCTTTCTATAAGGGAAAGTCCCTATATTTAATTACATCTTAAATGACCAAAGTCATCTAAGAAATATTATATTCAAGGAATTCAAAGGAAAGTACTTTTCAATGAAATCAGACAAAGAGGTGTGAAAGGGGAATGGTTTAAATTTGGGACATTTATTATGGAATCAAAAAGAGAAAGGACTAGGGGATGACATAGATCCGAATTAGAACCTCGGTGCCTTCCTAGTCTATCCTAATGTTTGGCTTCAGTTTTGAGGAGAAAAATTTAAGTGTTTCATCCTACCAATTTTATTAATTTAAGTCTTACATTATTGTGAAGCAATCACACAAATAGCCTGAAAGATGTGAGGATTTACGTCATGACAAATGATAACCTCATAATCCTAAAACAAGTTAGGGCTTATATTGTACAATAGAGCTATACAAATGCCTAAAGATGAGATGAGGATTTATTTTGCACCAAGCAAACAACCTCAAGGTCCTATGGCTTTGCTATTTAATTCTATGTAAATAAGTTGGTTTAGTTGATGTAGACAGACTTTGCTATTGAAGATGGTCGTGCTACCCACCATGCTAGCTCCAAGCTCCTCGTCGTGGCGAGTTTAAGTTTTCTAGGGTGTCAAGTTATGATGTCCAATAAGGTGGCCCAATGGTTGAGCTTCTTTAAATTTTTATGGGGGGATGTTAATGTTTATTAGAGCAACACTGGTTAGGATCCTACAATTCCCTCATTTCGGAACCACTATTTTCTATTAGATTCACTTAGTCCAAATGAATTTATTAAACTCAACTTAATGAGTTCCATAATTTCATTTAGACTGTGGGAAGCCTTGTTAGCAATCGTAGGTTCCTCCTCTGAGGGGTTCCCGATCATCTGATAGAGACGTCTAATTTTTTTGCAGTTGTTGTTTTGTGTGATGTGTGTGATTAAATTTTGAGATGTTTTATATTTTGAATGTTGTTGCAGTAAATTTTATCTTAGTTGATTTTAACTTTGGTTTTGGTTTTGTGGCTATCTTGATAGTTTTAGTTTTCATGTAGGGTGACATTGTTGTTTAGCATGCAAGTTTGTATTAACATTAAAAGTATAGTATGAAAGTACAAGAAAGATGACGCTATAAACTGTAAAAGTGTACCTCGCGAGTCTTCTCTTTCCACCACCTGAAACTCAAAATGCATGTTAGGGCATTTTAAATGAAGCAGTAAAGTAAAGTTTGGTGACCCACCTAACCCTAGGTCATATCTTGGTGGGTCCTTAGGAGTTTAATTAAGGATGATTTTGTTAAGAAAAGCATATTAAGTTTAGTAGACCTCTGAGGTATCTAACAGGTTAGGAGGAAGAAGCAGATTCATGCTTCCCTCTTATCACCTGGTGAAAAGACTCAAGTTCATTTAAACTTACTATGTTGCTTAATAATTCACCATATGAACACCCTAATGCTCAATGAACATTGATTTTTTAAATATCCCTAAGAGTAGGGTAATTATCATTTATAATTCAATTTTCAAGATTATGTGAACGAAGACACCTAAAGCGGGCAAGCTAGTGTTGTTGGAACACTTAGCCAAATTTTAATCCTAATTAGGCTTGTAGTGTTTTAAAGGTTTTAAATTTTGGCTATGTTTTCTTTTCTAATCCTCATTCAATCAATCTTGATTTAACCTTAGAATTGGGCTTGTAGTGTTTGAAAGATGTTCTAATTTTCAATTATTTACTTTTCTAATCCTCATTTAAATGAAACTTGATTTAGCCTAAGTCACTACTAAGCCCTTAAGACCTAGGTGAGTGTCTTAATTAATTTTGAAAAGGTTAAGTTTTAGGTGATCATGATTCAATATTTGAATTTTATTTGAACCTCAAATAGGGGTATTAAATTGATTGATTAATGACTTCAAAATTGATGCCCATAAGTCCTAGGTTCTTTTAATTTAAATAAACCACCAAATTTTAATAATTTAGAAATTTTTTAATTTATCTTTTTAATTAGGAAAGTGAGGTGGGTTTCTACCAATTAATCCCCTTTTAATTTCATTCTTCCAAACAAGTTAATTAAGATCAGAGGGTTGCTCATTTCCCTCCTTGAATTAAGCCTAAATGTTAATTAAGGCCAAATTCATAAAATTACACTTTTGCCCCTAAGGCTCTAACATTTCATAATTTATCAAATTCAAATCAAATGACTTTGAAATTTATATCCTACCTCATTCATGGGTCAATTAAGACATGAGAAAGAAAATTTAATTTTTCAAAATTTAATTTAATTTATATAATTTTTTATTTGCAAAAATGGGATTTTTTAAAGAAAATTTCTAACTTACCCAAGGTCAATCCTAATCACTTGAAATTTTTATTTGAGGTAGACCGAGACCAAAGAGCCATTTGGACAAAATTTCATTATTTTGGATTTTATTTGAATTATTAGAATTATTTTAGTTTTTGTGGTATTCATTAAATAAAAAATATTTTAAATGGGGAAAATTACATTTTGCATTTTTGAAACATCTCCCTAAGGTTAGAGAACCCAGGGAAGTAAATTTTATAATTTTCTAAATTTTCTTTGATTTATTGGAATTATTTTAGTGAAAATCCATTTTTTAGCTTTTAAAAATTATTTTAAGCTTCAAAATACCATATCTTTATTTATAAAGCCATGAAAAATATTTAAATTGTTTATAAGTGCTTTGAACACAATTAAGAATATTTCCATGAATTTTATTATTTCTGTGATTTTTATGAATTTTTAATTATTTTAAATTTTTAAAAATAGGCTAAAAATGAAGTTTTTATTTTAAATACCATTTTATTTTTATAAATTTATCCTGACACAGTGAACTCCAAAATCAAGTTTTCATAATTTTTTTGAGTTATATTTTGATCATTAAAAATCATTTTTGTGCCAAAAAGGATATTCAACTGGAAAAATCAATTTAGGTCATCAAATGGACTCAAAATGCTTTAAAATTTTTATGGGGAGTTTTATGGATCTTAGAAAAAACTAGAGAAAAAAAATCAAGTCATTTTGATGTTTATATTTTCCAAAATTAATTATCTTAGTGATTTAGGGGTTATGAAGATTGGGTGCATTTTAAATGACTTGACTCATAAGAGATTTTCCTAAAGGTTCGCTGGACATAGTAAATCTTCCAAAATTTTCTTAGATTTTTCTAAGCAACATAATAATTACTATGATTAATTTAAGTAAATAATGTGCATAAATTTGAAAAATAGGGATCTCTGTCTAGAGGTCACCACTGACTTTAGAAAAATCAGAGAATGTTCCCCTTAAGAGAGGCTACAACATGCCAAAAATTCAAACTATGGTGAAATGCCTTATATGCATGGAGAATCAAAAGACACAAGACAGTGTTTAGTTAATTTAAAAAAAAAAAACATGCATCAAATGGAGTTTAAATTATTTTTGCATTGTACTCCTATGTTCAGTGAGCAACTGGGTATTTTTATTTTATTTTTTTTATTTTTCTACACCAAGATATGAATTTTTAAAATTAGGGGTCATTTTCTGAATTATTTAAATCTTTTTTAATCTATTTAAACATGTGGCGCGGACTGGATCCTAGGCAGCTATAAAGCTCCACACGACACACTCCAATTTGACGTCGTCGTCCACTGACCAAAGGAAAATATGTTGAGATTTTTATACCTACTTTATACTGATTTTGATGATATTGTACTTTAAAGAAGANAGAAAAGATTGGGGCTCAATGATTTAAAAGCTATGAAATATTTATAAGGTAAAGGAATGCTTTGAGTTTCAAGTTTAGAGAAAGAAAGGTGATGTTCAAAATCATTAAAGGTTATTCAGATATAGTAATCCTCACTTAAAAAAGGAAAAATAAATGGTTGATAATAATCCCTGAAAAGAAAAGAAAAATACATAGGATTGAAAGCAATCCAAATGAAAAAGAGAAAAGAAAAGAAAGAAAAAAAATTAAAGTGAGGAGAAGCTTGAGGAGATGCCTAATCAAAAATTGGTTTCAGTGGACCTACCTAAAGGGAAAACCTAAATACATTCCTGAACTTATATATATGGATTGACATATTTATTAGTAGTGTTCTCATGAAGTTCCTATCATTTGAATATTCTAAGTGACTTAATATTACAACATTTAGTCATTCTTGAAATGAATAGAAGACTAGAACTCTTAAACTTGATGACTAGATAATCTTGTAGCTACAGAGTTAATTTAATTACTTGAATTTTTTTGAAAATTTCACTATGATATTTACTTAAATCAAACTTATAGTATTCTGAATTAAAACTTTACTACAATAGATCATAACTTTTATATAGTACTAAAATTACTTGAGGACAAGTAATAGTTAAGTTTGGGGTATTTTGACCAAAGAAAAATATGTTGAGATTTTCATACCTATTTTATTCTGTTTTTTATGATTTTGCACTTTAAAGAAAGGTATTTTTTATGTTTTGTTGCAGGTATGATGAATTATGGTCATTGGAACAAAAAGATGCAAAAATGGTGCAATTTGGAGAAAAAACAAGCAAGAAATGATATTTTGCGCTGTCACCTTTCGATAAGTTTTTGGATGCTTAATCTCTTTTACAATTCTTGCATATTTTTGAATAATATTACACTTTAAAGGAAGGTTGTTTTCATGANAAAACGGTGCAATTTGGAGCAAAAACGAGCAAGAAATGAAATTTTGCCCTATCACCTTTTGATAAGTCTTTCCATGCTTAATATATTTTGCACTTCTTGCATATTTTTGAATGATATTACAATTTAAAGGAAGGTTTTTTCTTGTTTAATTTTTAGGGCTATCTGTTAGGAACACAACGCAACTGAAATGGGGCAAAACGGAGCTAAAATGGAGCCAAACAGAGCGAAATGATGGAGTTGCGCAGTCTGCCCGCCAACGACGCCAAAACGACGCCGACGACAAGATTTACCCGAGAAGACCAAAAAATGACAGAAAAGCTCACCGACGGCATCCTCGAGCCCACCGACGGTGCCCGGGACTGTTATGGGCTGAAATTCAATGTATTTGGACGCTTTTTGAAAGGTTTCTTATGGCAACTCTTCAAGCTTCATCCCTACACTTTAAAATAACAAATTTAGGTTAGAAAAAGAAGGATTTTGATGAGAGGAATGTTAGGAAAAGTGTGGAGAAAGTTTAGANGGGCAAAACGGAGCTAAAATGGAGCCAAACTGAGCGAAACGGTGGAGCTGCGCAGTCTGCCCGCCGACGGCGAGATTTACCCGAGAAGACCAAAAAATGACAGAAAAGCTCGCCGACAGCACCCTCGAGCCCACCGATAGTGCTCGGGATGACTATGGACCGACTTTTGGCGGTTATAGGCTAAAATTCAATGTATTTGGACTCTTTTTGGAAGGGTGCTTGTGGCAACTCTTCATACTTCATCCCTACACTTTAAAAGAACAAATTTAGGTTAGGAAAAGGGGGATTTATATGAGAGGAATATTAGGAAAAGTGTGGAGAAATTTTAGGTTTCTTATAGTAGGAGTAGAAATGTAGATTTCTACCCTTTTGGAGAGATTTGAGAGGGGATTTTGAGAGAATTTGTAAGGAGATGTTCTAGCATTGGATGGATAGGTGGGAGACTTTATGAAAGAGATTTCATTCCTTTCAAGGGAAAAAGCTAAGTATTGTGTTCTTCATTATCTTATGGTTTTGTAAACACTTATATGGTGGATTTGCTTTGGTTAAATGAAGTTTCCATTGTGTTTTCTTTGTGATTTGTGATGGGTACTCTCTCTTCTTGTCTGGAAATAATGGCGTAGAGAAGATTATGCCATTGTTTTCATTTTACTTTTCTTTTGTAATGAGTAGAATTCAGTTTAGGAAATTATGTCGTTGTTTTCATTTTACTTTTCTTTTGTAATGAGTAGAATTCATGTTTAGGATTTTTTAATGCATGTTAGAAGCAGATTTAATTATCAATGTGATGGTTTTTACTGGCACTTTATTTACATTACAACAAAGGTCTATGTTTAGGATTTTGTGATGCATGTTAGAAGTGGATTTAATTATCAATGTGACGGTTTTTACATGCACTTTATTTACATTACAATAAAGGCCTATGTACTGTTAAAAGTTGTTGTAATTGCATTAAGACCCGAGAGGGCTGTGTAATTCTCAACAAAGTAGAACCAAATTCAGATTCCATGGATGGTTAAGTTCATGGGAGTTTTAGGGTGACAGACAAAAATCTTCAATTCGGTCCTATTGTTTGAGTACTGAAGGTGGAGATGTTAGCCCTCAAGTGAGGGGAACATGGGAGCTCCGAAGTGAGAGCCAGTATCCTCCCAGCCTAGCCACGGATTTAGTAAACAAGCATAGGATTAGTCAATGTTCTTTATGCCTGGACCAAAGGGTAAAGAATAGGATTGCTCCTATTTGGCACAAACAATATTTAATGCATCTCATTCCTTTACATTATCTAATTCATTACATAAGAATAGTAGTTTGTAATATCTCAAAATTCTCCAAACCAATTCATCCAAAAAGGGTTATTTTTAGAATTAATATTTGCATTTAGTTACAGTTACTATCTTTACATTTAACACTTGCATTTAGGAGTAGTTGATAGATAAAACATCATTTTAATTGACATTCTTAACTAAGGATTAATTGTAGTAGACTATGATTTGACTAAGAACCTCTTACCTTTCTTATCTATGGGACTCCACTAGAGTCTCTATATTACTTGAGCGATACGTATACTTGTGTTTGAAATTGTGACTTTACAAAATCATTATAAATAATAAATTTGGGTTCATAAATTCTTGTATATAAAAAGTCGTTGTCATCCACGCTAGCAGCCACGCATCCCGCTGTTCATGTAAAGAAGAGTTGTCCGGCTTCATCTTGACCTTTCAACTGATACACACTTGATTGAACGATGCTCCGTCATCGTCCCCAAAGGCCTAACCCGAGAACCGTCCATCTTCAAGACTTGATATCTCTCTAATTTCTCAACCAAATTGAATGAATTTTTTTTTAAATGCTTGTATAGACTAGAGAAACATATCTATATAGTTAAGATGCCATGAAATTAAGCACAAGCAAATGGAAAATCAAAAGAGGCTCGGGATGAAGAGGAGTTCAATACCTTTGCTATCAGAAGGGAAGCTTCAATCAGAGATGCTTGGTACATTCGTGGGAGTTCAAGGAGGCTAGGGAATCAGCCTCTTGCTGTGGTGTAAGGTCTAGGTATGAACTCGACCAAGCTCGATTTCAAGTGTTGATCAAAGTCTATACTAGGGGCTCTGTTGAAGAGGGATTTGATGGGGCTTTTTCTTCTTTTAGTGTTGTGAGGGTGTGGGTACAAGTATATTAAGTTTGGTGGACTATGGAGGTGGATTGAGCTCTATCCTGGTTTTAGACAGAAGTTTGAGCTCAAAATTGGCTTCCACAGTGGGGATCAATGGGGGAAGATGGTTGGATTTCACTGAGGAGGTCTCAATGAAGATCTGTGAGTGATTTGGAGAGCTCTCTCTGAGAAATTTTCAGCACTCCCTCCATGGTCGTGGAGGTGAACTTTTATAAAAATGTATGAGGGGTGGTTGTCATAGTCAAAGTTTGGGTGCAATGTGATGCTTATGTGGAGGGAAGAGAGGCTCCAACATCTCATTTAGGTGTGGTGGCCTCTAGGTTTGAATTTTATGAAGTTTAAGAGGTGGTGACCCTCGTTTTTGGCTTCTCCAGCACTAGGTTGGTCGGCCATGGCAGGGGGATGTGGCTAGGAGCTCAGGGAACCCAGGGGAATATATCACAGCAATTAACTTAGTTGAGGTTTAGTTTTGGCAAAAATATTCAAGGCTTAAGCAAATATGAAATCAAAATCCCTTGATTTATGGGATTTTTGGTCCATGTCTTAGCTTAGGTGGTTTTGTGATGTTTAGCTTGGTCACTAGGGCCCAACTAATGGCTGTGGAGTCGTTAATTTTGTGACTTTGGGGTGGTTAGGCCACATTTAGCGCATGGGTCCAAGTAGGTGCAAATGACCAAAACTTTTGTTTGGGTTAGGATAGCCATGTCGTTAAGACCAATTGAATGATGTGCTTGATGTGGATGATTGTAATGAACATATTTTGTGAAGGATGAAAAGGGTTTTGAGTTCAATTGGAGGGTCAATTTGAAGGATTTTGGAGATTTTGTCAATTTGGTCATGTTGGGCTAGACTTTGGTGTAGACTAAGCTATGCTTAGAACTTGGCTCAATTGAATGGTCCAAATGATCAAGGCAGATGTTATAAAAATTTTAATGAAGGAATAGAATGGAAATTTTGGAGCTAAGGCAATCAATTTGGTAAAATTTAGAGGCATAGCCAAATTGGGGCAAAATTTGAGGCTTTTAACCTAAGTTGAAATTAAATAAAATTGAGACTTTTCCAAGGCCAATTGATGGTTAATTTTGATGTGTAGGAATGTTATAAAGATTTTTCAACATAAACCATGGCCAATTGAAGGGGATATGGATTCCATTTGGTGAGATTAGGTAATGTGCCCAAAATTGAGGTTTGGACCTATATCAAAATGGGGCTCAAAGCATGGCCAATTGAGCTTGTATTTGGCTTATTTTTGTCACATTGAGAGTGAATTTGAGATTGGGATTGAATTTTGGGGAGATTGGGATCAAATTGCTGGATATTTGAATTGAATTTGGGGAAATTTAGGCCTTTAAAGGTAATTTGGGGGTTTTAATCAATGATGGTCAACTTGGCCAAATTGGATCATGTGGTAACTAAGAAAAATGAAATTGGGAGTATTTAGAATATTTTAGGAATTTTTGGTATTTTTTAGAATTTTCTGAATTTTGGGCTAAGGATGGGTATTTTGGTAATTTGTTTAGGTATTTTGGGTGTTTTTAAAAGGTTTGAAATTGATTTTGAAAAATTTTGGGTATTGTGGATAAATTTGGGAATTTTTGCCAAATTTAGGGTTTCAATGGTACTTGGGTAATTTGGGGTAGTTTAGGGGCAAAAGGCCAGGATGGGTATTTTGGGTAAGATTGGGGAACTAACCACGAAAAGTATGCCATGGACTAATGGAAACCCCATTTGGGTCCTCTATGTATTGTTCTTAGCTAAACCACAGCCTAGGCTAGTAGGTTTAGGGGACCATCTACATGAGTATCCCAAAAGTATCAAGGAATCAAAGTCAAGAAATTTTTGGTTTAGCGTAGTGAGTGATTGTGAGTGAAGTGAGTGCCTTAGCTCTAGACCAACACCCAAGGTGAACCCTAAGGTCAAATAGCCCTATAGGAACTCTCCAAGAGCTCCCCCATAATGGCCACACCTACTAACTACTAGAGGTTAGGATCAATATGTGGAACTTCAAGTTGAGTAAAGAAGACTTTAGAATTTCTAATAGTGAGGGTGCTTTTTTCTAGTTCTCTAAGAATAATCAATAGGAAAGTCTTATGGCTAGACCCTAGGCTAATAAAGAGAAAGACTAGACCTCAACCAAAAATGAGGTCAACAAAATGTTATCGACCCCAATGTCCCAAAAAAGGAGATGTGAAGCAAAATGTCTACCAGCAATAATAGCCTTCCAGAGCCTAGATTCCCCCACTTTCCACTTAACAGTAGCAGGATACAAGTTTTTACAGTATTTATGGTGTATAAATCTTGCTCAAAGAGACTCCCCAAATCTGAATTTGAACCAAAGCTTACACATATTAATATCTTTAATGTGCTTCAAAGGTTTAAACCCAAAACCTCCAGCAAGATGAGGCTTACAAGTATACTGTCAAGTAGTTCAATTTTTAGAAGATCTACTTCCCTGCCACAAAAACATGTTAAAAATAGATTCAATATGATTCTGAGTACGTTTTTTAGTTTTAAGCACTTGCATATTGTATAAGGGAAGGGTTGAAAGAACACTTTTGAGTAAGGTAAGGCAACCCCCATTAAAAAGGAAGGTATTTCTTCAATCATTGATTTTAAGCTTAACTTTTTTGACCACCTCATCCATTTGATTTTGCTGTGTTTTATCTCTGATAATGTTAACCACAAGATACTTAATAGGGAGCTTAGATATCATGCAACCAGTAAAGTTTGAATCCTAAGCATGAGTAGATAAGGGAACACCTTTACCAAAAATAAATTGAGCATTTAGCTAAGTAAAAACTCATACCCAAGATATTCTGAAAATCTTGTAATAAAGACATGCTAGCTTTGATGGCACATTTGCTAGCATTGAGGAATAAAATGGCATCATCTGCATAAGCAAGGTGGTTAACCATAACTTTAGATTTATGGGAAAATTTCAAGTAAGGGTGCTCGTGATGAAGCTTATTGATAAGCTTGGACAAGTAGTCAAAAGCAATAATAAAAATAGTAAGAGATAAAGGGTCCCCTTGCTTAATACCCATGGTAGTAGAAAAGAAGCCATGAGCCTTACCATTGACCAACACACTGTAACTGTTATTAGCAAGCCACCTCTAGATAAGAGAACAAAAATCCAGTTTGAAGCCTTTAGCCTGTAAAATATTAATGATGAAATCCCAATTAATAGTCTCAAAGGCTTTTTTTATGTCCAGCTTAAAGACCATATTTCCCCCTCTACATTTTTTTGTCTAACTCATTAATCATTTCCTGGGCTAAAAGGATATTATCTGCAATATCCCTACCTATGATGAAAGCAGATTGTTGTTCAACAATAATATGAGATAGATGGGGTTGTAGTTTGTTAACAATAATTTTGCTAATGACTTTAAATACCACAGTGGTGAGAGACAGAGGTTTGAAATTCTCCCATATAATCTTATCATTACCTTTAGGAATTAAAAAAATAAGAGCAGAGGTGAAATATTTACTAGGGTTATTTCTAAAAAAGAAATTCAGTATAACAAGGAAAAACTCCCTTTTAACAATATCCCTTCATTAAATACAGAATGCAGAAGAGAAACCATCAAGGTCAGGAGCTTTATTTGGGCATATAGATTTGAAAGCATTCATAATTTCTTGCTCATCTAGAGGAAAAGACAAAGATAAATCCTTGATATAGTTATACTCATCAATAAAATAAGAAGAATCAATAGGCATCGTTTGTGTAGATGACTGAAAAAGCTCAGAAATATAAGTGACAACACTATCACCAATCTCCTTAATATTAGTTAAAATACTCCCACTCCCTTTTTTGATTTTTAATATGCTATTGATATTTCTTCTATCTTTGAGAGTGGCATGGAAATACTTAGTATTTATGTCCCCTGCAACAAAGGATGAGTCATTAGCTTTTTGCTTGAGCAAGTTTTCCTCAAGGGTAAAACCATTCAAAAGAGCAATATGAGCATGTGCAACAGTATCCATCAAATGAGTATTAGTTTCAAGTTGTGCCTCCAAAATATCAACAGAGTTTTGGGCCTCCTTAACTTTAGTATGAACATTACCAAATACCTAGTAATTCTATTTAGTGAGGTGAGCAACCATTTTCTTGTGTAATTGTTACAAAATAAACGAAAGGTTTCCAACTCTATCAAATTTCCCTGCTTGGGTAACCAAATCCTGATAAGTATCATGAATAATCCAAACATTTAAAAATTTAAAATGAGAGATAGGTGGTTTAATAGTGAAGGCCAGAGTAAGCAGTAAAGGATTATGATCAGAAGTAATAGGACTCAAATGATGAACTTTAACAATAGGAAAATGATTAATGAAAGCAGCGTTAGCCAAAAATTGATCCAATCTCTGATAAAGGAATCCTGTCCTCCAAGTGAAAGGGGATCCAGTATAACTCAGATCATATAGGCCTACATTAGCAATAGAATTAGAGAACTTGTTTATAGAAGAGCTCAACTTTGTCATGTCCTTTCCTCTCCATAGGCTTCATGATCAAGTTGAAATCTCCACCTACAAACCAGTTATCATTAATGATGTTCCCCATAGACTCAATTTTATGCCAGAGTAGTAATTTATCTTTTATATGAGAGCTAGAGTAAACAAAAGTGCCACATCCATGATAATCATCTAAAGTAATTTGAGATAGGATATATTGCTCCTCATCTTCCACAGTAGAGAGAGTAACAGTAGGCTTCCAAAAAAGCTAAATTTTGTTGTTAACATTGACATATGAACGATAATTCTTGAACTTATCAAGAATCTTGTGCTTATTAACATGAACTAGGGATTCCAAAATAGTAAAAATGAGTAATTTGTGGACCCTGCAGAGATTTTTAAGCCTATTAAGGGAGTTAGGGTTCGCCACTCCCTTAATATTTTATACAATTATATTAATCATGATGACGTGATCCAAGCCTACTAGAAGATCTAGTAGGTTTGACCAAATGGTCCCCATCAGAGTGATAGTTGCCTTCTTGTGTAGTATTGCCAGAATAAAGCCTAGAAATCTTAATGCTACGTTTAGCCTTTTTTTTTTTTGAGTTTTTCTGCACCTACCACTCATTTTTCAAAGTTAGATTAGCATTAGCTAAATAAGTGTTTAAATAAATTCTATCAACAGTAGTACCAACTATAGGTAACTGAACTATGGTACTAGTAGATGGAATGTGTCTCATATTAGTATTATGCTCCACAATCAAACTATCTATAGGCATCTCTAAACCTGCCTCAGTCCCACTTGGGTGTTCACCCAACTCAGCTACATTAATCATCTGCAAGTGTTGGATATCAGTGTCTTTGCAATTATGTAAAGAAACATTATCTTCATGACTATCGTTCATCTCACAAATGTGTGTTGCCTCATTAGCTAGAGGTTGTAAAGACTGATTAACATCTAAAATTTTTGCAATATCTAAAATTTTTGCAACATCATTAGCATCCAAACTTTTTTCACCTTCAACCCCAAGTTGCAAAGGGGTTTCAGAAAGTTTAGCATTAATAAAAATACCAGAAGGGCCTTTATTAGTGTTTTTATGTTGTGGATGTAATCTAAAACATGAAGTGGTTTGGTGCCCAATCATGGAACAATGTGTACAATAAGGTGAGTGCATTTCTAGTTCAACCGGTTGCCAATAACTTTGGTGCTACGACCTTATCCATACTTCATTGCAAAAAGGTTGTGTAATATCTCTTTCCACCAAAATACGTGCTTCTGAAGGTTGAGATAAAGTAAAAGTGGCATAATCCATTTTTAAAGGCTTCCCATAAGCGCCAGTAAGAGAAAAAAGAATTTCCTGATTAAACAAGGAAATCGTATCCAGATCGGAATAATAGGCGACTCAGCTTTAGGATTAAAGTGAATGGACCATTTTCTAAATTTCATCATACTGTTTAAAATCCACACAAATCTTTTGGAAAAAAGACTAGCATAATCTTCATCAGTAGCTAATTATATGAAAATATGTCTCTCATCTATAATGCCAACCTTCCACCAACCTTTAAGCTTTAACATTCCAAACTCTCTTCTAATCAATTCTATTTTAGGGATACCATAATTAAACTTGCCAATAAGAGCTAATTGACAAGAAGAAGTTGTCCTCTATAACATAAAGCGTTAATTTCCAATTTTTTGCCTATTTTTTTTATAAAAGAGTAATCACTATAAAGAACAAATGATTCGCGAAAGCTTTGCAGNTTTAATGCATCTAATTCCTTTACATTATCCAATTCATTACATAAGAATAGTAGTTTTTAATATCTCAAAATTA
>JXCR01075275.1:379179-419915 GCA_002079205.1 Phalaenopsis hybrid cultivar | reverse complement strand
GTGTTAGGATCTTTAATAACAACAGTTCCATAATGATATTTTATAGCTTATCAGCCCAACTTTAATCCAACATACCATTTGTTAGATAATCCATTAACTTTAAATATCTTTCCAGTGTTAGCTTATCAGCCCAACTTTAATCACTTTAAATGGTCCTAACCATCTGGATTTTAGTTTTCCTAGAAACAATCTCAATCTTGTATTATATAGCAGAACTTCTTGTCCAGGTTCAAATTTCTTCTTAACAATCTTCCGATCATGCCATATTTTCATTTTCTCTTTATAGATTTTTGCATTATCATATGTTTCATTTCTAATCTCCTCAAGCTCATTAAGTTGCAAAAACCTTTTCTCACCAGCATCCTTTAAATTAAAATTAAATTCTTTAATAGCTCGAAATATTTTATGTTCCAATTCTACTGGTAAATGACATGTTTTTCCAAAAATCAATCTACATGGGGACATTCCTATAAAAGTTTTATAAGCAGTTATGTATGCCCATAATGAAGTATCTAGTCTAGCAAATCAATCAAATTTATAAGGATTTACAGCTTTTTCTAAAATGTGTTTAATTTTACGATTCGATATTTATGTTAGAGCACTAGTTTGAGGATAATAAGCAGTAGAGAATCTATGCATTATATCATATTTCTTGATTAATTTTTTTATTCTCTTATTCCTGAAATGAGATCCTCCATCAGTAATGATTACTCTCGGCATTCCATATCTTGTAAAAATATTTTTAATTAAAAATTTAGAAACACTCCGAGCATCACATCTAGGCACAACAATAGCTTCAATCCACTTAGACATATAATCAATAGCAAGTAATATATATAAATTTCCAAATGAAGGCATAAATGGTCCCATAAAGTCTAATCCCCACACATCAAAAATTTCAACTTCTAATGTGTAATTTAGAGTCATTTCATCTCCTCTGGAAATACTTCCTACTCTTTGACATCTATCCAATGTTTTAATATATTCTTTAACATCTCTAGAATAGGTAGGCCAATAAAATCCAGCTTGCAAAATTTTATATGCAGTTCTATTTATTCCAAAATATCCCCTAAATTTTGAATCATGGCATCTTTTAATTATCTGTTGAGTTTCTCATAAGGCAAACATCTTCTAATAATTAAATCTTTGCATTGTTTATATAATATGGGTCATCCCAAAAATAGTCTTTCGAATCATAGATAAATTTCTTTAATTATGGATTCTTAGTATCAGGTGGTATAATGTCACTTACAATATAGTTTACTATATAAGTATACCACGGCACATCCATTTCATCAATACTATATAAATGTTCATCAGGGAAATTTTCTAAAATTTCATTTGTAAAATTAGTTAATATTTATATTTCTATTCTAAATAAATGATCAGCTATTTGATTATCATTTCCCTATCTATCTACCACAGTAAAATCAAACTCTTGCAATAGAAGTATACATATAATTAATCTTGGTTTAGCATCCTTCTTTGCATCAAGTATTTAATAGCATAATGATCTTTATACACTATACATTTAGTTCCAATTAAATAAGATCTAAATTTATCAAAGGCGTAAACAATTGTTAATAACTCTTTCATTAGTAGTATAATTAATTTGAGCATTATTTAGAGTTTTACTAGCATAATATATAACATTAAAAACTTTGTCGTGCATTTGTCCTAATACAACCCTAATAGCATAATCATTAGCAGCACACATTATTTCAAATGGTTTCTCCCAGTCAGGTGGTACTATTATAGGTGCAATGATTAATTTTTTCTTTAATAATTCAAATGTTGTTATGCATTCCTCATTAATATCAAATTTCATATCTTTTTCTAAAAGTTGGCATAGGGTTTTATTTATTTTTGAAAAAATTTTTTATGTAGCACTTGTAAAATCAACCATGTCCTAGAAAGCTTCTAACATTATTAGAAGGTGGTAATTTTTCTATAACTTAGATTTTTGCAGGATCTACTTACATGCCTTTTTCAGAGATTTTATGCCCAAACACAATACCTCCTGCAACCATAAATTGACATTTTTCCCAATTTAAGACTAGGTTGATTTTTTCACATATCTTCAGAACTTTTTCTAAATTATTAAGACATAACTCAAATGAAGTCCCAAATACAGAAAATCATCCATAAACACTTCCATTCCCATGCTCTATAAAATTGCTAAAAATTCACATCATGCATCTTTGAAATGTTGCAGGTGCATTGCATAGTCCAAAAGGCATTCTATGAAAAGCAAATGTTCCATATGAGCTTGTAAAAGTTATTTTCTCTTGATCCTCTGGAGCAATTGGATTTGGTGATATTCGGTAATAGATAGGGCAAAGAAAAGTGATCTTTTCTGGTGGCCATATTTAGTATTTTATTGTCAATACATATTCGCCAACCAGTTACTTGTCTTATTAGTATTGATTCATTTTTCTCATTTTCTTCAACAGTCACTGCTCCTTTCTTTGGAACACAGTGAATTGGGCTTACCCAAGCACTATCTGAAATAAGATATATAATTCCAGCATCTAAACACTTTAAAATATCTTTTTTAACAACTTCTTTCATTATTGGGTTTAATCTTCTCTGAGGATCTGCTTTAGGTTCATATTGTTCACCTAATAAAATTATGTGCATACAAATTGAAGGACTAATTCCTTTGATATATGCTAAACTCCATCCAAATTCCTTTTTATACTTTTTCAACATCTCTATCAACTTTTGTTCCTGAATTTCAGTTAACTCAGAAGATATAATAACAGACAATGTAGATGACTCTCCTAAAAATACATATTTTAAATGGGCAGATAATATCTTCAATTCAAGTTCAGTGGTTTAATACTTGAAGGAATAAGATTTTTACTATCATTTTCCAACAAGTCTAATGCTTCAAATTTGCCCTGAATATAATCTAAATGTTCAGCTTTTACTTCATCTTCGCTATCAAAAATTTCTCCTTGCTTTAATTTATCTTTGAATTCATTCTTAAACTACTCATTACTTAGATAATCAACTACTTCCATCCTGAAACATGCATTATCTTTTTCTATTGCAGAATATTTCATAGCTTTTGCTATATTAAATTTCACTTCTTGATCATTAACTCTCATCATTAATTCTCCTTTTTGCACATCTATTACAGCTCTCCCTGTTGCGAGAAATGGTCTCCCTAAAATAATGGGAATCTCTTTATCTTCCTCCATATCCAATACTATAAAGTCTACAGGGAAAATAAATTTATCCACTTTTACTAGCACATCTTCTATAACTCCTTTTGGATAAGTTACTGATCAATCAACCAACTGAAGAGTTACAGTACTAGGGGAAATTTCTCCTAAATCTAAATGTTTAAAAATTGATAAAGGCATAAGATTGATACTCGCTCCTAAATCACATAAAGCTTTTCCGTAAAACATTTCTCCAATTGCACAAGGTATAGTAAAACTACCAGGATCTTTTAATTTCTTAAGAAACTTTTTTTGAATAATAGCATTACGCTCTTCACTAAGTGTAACGGTCTCATGATCTATAAACTTCCTTTTCTTGTTTAAAACAACCTTCATAAATTTAGCATAACTTGGCATTTGTTCTAAAGCTTCAACAAAAGGAATATTTATCGTTAACTTCTTAAGGATTTCCAAAAATTTTGTAAATTGTTTATTTTTATTCTTCTGCTTCAGTCTTTAAGGAAACAAAAGGAATATTTATCGTTAACTTCTTAAGGATTTCCAAAAATTTTGTAAATTGTTTATCTTTTTTTCTTTTGTTTCAGTCTTTGAGGAAACGGAGGTAGTGGTTTTTCTACAGGGCTCTGTGTTTGTTCATTTTTCTGTTGATCATTTTTCATTTCTTCCTTTACTTCATCAACTTCAATTTCTCTTTGGATCCTTGTTTCAACTTCTTTTCCATATCGTAATTGAATAGCTTTAATTTTCTCTTTATTTTGATCTTTTGGATTAACTTCCATAGTACTTGGAAGAATTCCAGAAGGACTTTTAGTAAGTGCAGTAGCAATATGTCCTAATTGATTTTCAATATTTCTAATAACATCCCCTTGATTCTTTATTTGATTTCCCATATTCAACATTACTTCNTATTATAGCTCTCTCTGTTGCAAGAAATGGTATCCCTAAAATAATGAGAATCTCTTTATCTTCCTCCATATCAAATACTATAAAGTCTACAAGGAAAATAAATTTATCCACTTTTACTAGCACATCTTCTATAACTCCTTTTGGATAAGTTACTGATCGATCAGCCAACTAAAGAGTTACAGTCCTAGGGGAAATTTCTCCTAAATCTAAATGTTTAAAAATTGATAAAGGCATAAGATTGATACTCGCTCCTAAATCACATAAAGCTTTTCCGTAAAACATTTCTCCAATTGCACAAGGTATAGTAAAACTACCAGGATCTTTTAATTTTTTAGGAAACTTTTTTTGAATAATAGCACTACGATCTTCACTAAGTGCAACGGTCTCATGATCTATAAACTTCCTTTTCTTGTTTAAAACATCCTTCATAAATTTAGCATAACTTGGTATTTGTTCTAAAGCTTCAACAAAAGGAATATTTATCGTTAACTTCTTAAGGATTTCCAAAAATTCTATAAATTATTTATCTTTTTTCTTCTATTTCAGTCTTTGAGGAAACGGAGGTAATGGTTTTTCTACAGGGCTATGTGTTTGTTCATTTTCCTGTTGATCATTTTTCATTTCTTCCTTTTCATCATCAACTTCAATTTCTCTTTGGATCCTTGTTTCAACTTCTTTTCCACATCGTAATTGAATAGCTTTAATTTTCTCTTTATTTTGATCTTTTGGATTAACTTCCATAGTACTTGGAAGTATTCCAGAAGGACTATTACTAAGTGTAGTAGCAATATGTCCTAATTGATTTTCAATATTTCTAATAGCAGCCCCTTGATTCTGTATTTGATTTCCCATATTCAACATTACTTTTTCCATTGTCCACTTCTTTTCCTTAACTTGTGGGTTAGGGTTGGAGTTAAATCCCGAAGGATAATAAGGTCAAAAATTGGGATTTCCTTGATTGTTTAGATTTCTGGTTGGATTCACTGAATTATTATAATTATTCCAACTAAAATTAGAGTGATTTTTCCAACCAGGGTTAAAATAGTTGAGTTATTTTAATTATTTATAGCGTTTAAAGTTTCATAAGATGATTGAGTATCAATAATATGTCCTAGTGAATTCTCCTCTAATACTGGGTGTACTTGAGAATAATTCATTCTCATTTGATAAATCTTTTTAGAAATAGCAACGATTTGAGATGCCAAAATAGACATTGCATCAGAATCATGAATAATAGCTACTCTCTTAGCATTTATGAATAATAGTTTTCTTGAAATTTGTGCTATATTTAAATGTAGCACAAATTTCAAGAAAACTAGCAAGATGTAAGTTAGGACATTTAATAGGTGATCCTCTAAACTGATTATTTTGTACCATTTAGATAATAGCAGGTTTAAGCCCAAATGAAAAAGCAGCAACATCAGAATTTTGAATAGTCAAGTGAAGTTTATTGTTGTTGGATTCGCATAATCTTTTAAAGGTCTTTGTCTATTTTTATTTATTGGATTATCTAAGATATTCGTCATTTCTTGTACATTTTTAATTTATCTTTATTTTTTTAAAATTTTTTTAATAGTATGTTCTAATTCTGAATTGTATGGTACTAAACCTTCAGATCCAATATTTTACATAAACAAATAAAGCAAGCAAAGNGTTCTAATTCTGAATCGTAAGGTACTAAACCTTCAGATCCAATATTTCACATAAACAAATAAAGAAAACAAAGTAAAACACTCTAATAAAATATTTCTTTTTGGTTTTTTATTTTTAAATTTATTTTATTTTTATTTTTTTAATAATAATAACCTTTTTATGGTATATATATTATCTCTAAATTTTCTAATTTATCAAAACTATTTAATTCAACTATTACCTTCCCCATACAATGGGGCCAAAAACTTGATCCAACTTTTTTGTTGCGATAGATTGTGTAAAATTTAATTAAATATAATCAATTAATATTCAGATTCTTCTCAAGTATACATATCATTATCAAGTAATAATGGACTTTCTATTTAAGCCCCAAATATCGATCCTACGGGGAAGGTTTAAATTGAAAATGACAAATTTGCTAGAAAATTCATAGAAAGTCAATTGAAATCACTGCCACTAATTTCAATTGTTGAGATGTAATAAAAATTAATTTCTAAACTATTATCAGATCAAATATGAAAAAATTTAAAAAAGTAAATACTAATTTATTAACTATATTTATGTAACAGAGATTCTTATGTGAAAAAACATTTTTCCCACTACAATGAGGCTCTGGTAAAATGAGATGAGATAAATGTTCATAATATATATTTTGCAAAATATGAGCAATTTTAATTCTCTACCCTGATACAGTGCATAGAAATCATTGACTAATCTCAGTGTTTAGTCCCTAAACGTGGCTAGGCTAGGAGGATATCGGCTCCCACTCAAGAGCTCTAACTTCTCTTCATCTGAAGGCTAGCTCTCACTTCAGTTTTTAAACACTAAGATTGAATTGAAGATTTTAGTTTGTCACTCTATAGGTTCTCCAATTCTACACCCAACAAAGAATATTTCCCTAATTATTTGCACTTAATTCCATAAATGATGTTCTCTTTCATGAAATCAAATGTGATCCTTTTTATTTGCACTTAATTCCATGAACGAAATATTCCTTCATGGACTTAAATGTGATTCTCACTTTGTTGTAGAACTCATACTTCATTTCTCGGATCATATGTTTCACAACACATTTTAACAATTCAATTTGCCAAATCAAAAAGTAAATTAAGTTTGGAGTTGAAAAATTATCACAATTTATTTTACAATTTAATATTGGCACATTCATATTATCTCCTCATTTCTCCATATCTCAGAGTAGGGAGAAAGATAAAGGGAATTACTCAAACTTCATGAGAAAGAAATAGCAAAACATAAATTTCATATATAAAAGAAAGTTCATACAACACTAATAAATAAATAATATTTATCTGAAAACTCTTTCTCAAAGCAAATCCTTTGTAGTCTTTCCTTAGAAATGCAGAAAGAAGATATCTCTCACTTTTCTCCTTCTCCAACACTCTTACAGAATGTTTCACACTAAATCTCACCATAAAAAATCTAAACTATGAAAGAAAAATCACTAATTAACTCCAATATGGAAGTGGAATGGAATGATGTGGTGCGAAAAATGAAAGTAGAGGAGTGAAAAACTTAGAGGAGCGCTTTTTCTGATGAAATTCGACCCCAAATAGAGCTCAAGGTCGGTTCTTCAAGAGGTGCCTCCAAAAACTCTCCCAAAAATTGTCCAAATACATCGAACCTTCTAGAAACGAGGTCTACACCGCCTTTGGCGCCTTCGGCGCTGAGTAAAAAATCTCTACGTTAATTTGTTATGCGTCATTGGCGCTACCAGCGCTGAGAATTTCTTCAAAAACATCATTTTGACTCCAAATTTCATCCTTTTTGCTTTCATTTTGCTTTAAGCCCTAAAAATCAACAACATGTAAGAAAACATCAAAATACCTTCCATTATAGTGCAATATCATCAAACATAAGTATACAATATGGGTCTAAAAATGCACATATTTCTGTTGTATCAACCATCCTTGCCAACCTTTGACCTAATAGGTCGAACTTGATTAAAATGGTCAATCCATGACCTAATGATCACCATATGGACCGTATTAGTCAACCTTTGAGCTAAATGATCAAATTTGCTCAATTCATGACCTAATGACCACCACATGGACCCCTGACCAACCTAACCATGCCAAGGTTAAGAGAGTCATCATGGTCAGCCCTGGACCTAAACTAGTCAACTACGGTCAACCCTTATCAATCATGGTCAACCATAGTCAACTTGGTCAAACTTGGTCAACCCTACTATTTTGATAAAAAATTGGTCTTTTCACCAAAATATTTTATTCTTTTAATTAGTTAATTATTTAATTAATTAAAAGGAATAAAATTGTAGTTTATTAGATATAGGGTTTAAATAAAATTTATAGGTTAAACCCATGGTAAGACAAATTCCATGGCTACATCAAAGCCTATAATTCATATTTAAAACCCTAAAGATAATTCAAGACCTATTGGTAATAAGTCATGCACGACCTATTGGACTTCATCATGACTTGGCTAACCCCATGACAAATCCATTAGCCACCATGGTAACCAAGGTTAAAGCTAGTCAAGAGACCATCTTGAATGGATGTAAGAGGTGTCATTCTCTCATGTTAAACTTGAAAAATGATATAGGTGAATCACCACTCACCTCCTATCTAATCCAATTGAAGAGAAGCTTATCTAAATCATTATTTCCACCATACTTGGCCTCATCATGACATTTTATGGTAAATGAGGAATGAGAGGGATTATTTGTCAATTCCTTAAAGCTTCATTAAATGGCTGGTACAACTCATATGGGAAAGGTAAAATTAGTCAAACTTGAAGTCCTTATCCACCTTTTGAGTTAACCAATGGGGAGAAGCCAAAATAAATAGCACCTTTTAACTTAGTTGAGTTTATCATGGATTAACCATGGGAATTTTAGCCATGGATATCCACAGCCTGCAATCTTATCCCCTAACAATCATGGCATGGTTATAGCCTACCCCAAGTGAACCCAATGTCAGCCATGAATCTTCTAAGTTTATATATAGGCTAACTTGACAAAAACAAAAAGAGAGACCCATCCACAATCCTTGAATCCAAAGACCCTTAACAGTGAACTTCTTCCCCATCCTATAGGCAATTGATTCCCAATAGAATCAAGCCTTGAAGCTCACTGTCCTCATCTAATTTTTCTGCCCAAAAACCAAACCATTTTCGGGTTTGACATAAAACCCTTCAAAGCTTCAAATTAACTCTCTCAAATCCATCCTTGACCTCAAATAGGAAGAATTCAATCAAAATTGTCTACTTCCATTGGCTCTAACATGCTCTTCAATGAATTCATGAGCCCATTTCAGTGAAGTCATAACTTCACCATATTTTAATCCAAGTTGAGCATACTAGGAGCTCCGCAAGGACTTGGTGATTGTTCCAGACAAACTTGATTGAAGCTTCACTTCATCAAGCCAAGGTATGGCAATTTCGACCTAAATCTTGCTCGGTTTGGTCAATTGTGAAATAAACTATTTCACAACCCATACATCACTATATGGATGGGTTCGCCCTCTCACGATGAATATTTAGGAAAAAATTTCACTCAATTTCATGGACAATCGAGCAAGAAATTGTCCTTGGATCATGGATGGTTCTCGGCTTACCATCCCCCTGGGGCGATCAACGGATGTCGTTCATTTCCCTGTATCGGAAATAAATGGCTCCGATTAAGTCGGACAGCAAATTCGTCCATCCAAAATAATTTAAATTGTGGGCCACGTGGCTTACACGTGTAAAATCCCAGCGAATAAAACCTTGCCGCGTCAGATTCGGAGCATCCGAGGAATGAGTCAGCTGCCGCGTGGAATTTTCTTTAAGTAAGAAATTCAATAAATACAAAAAATGTCCAAAATTTCAAAAGTCCATATCTTTTAACATAAAAATAAAAAAACCAAAATAAAATAACCCATGAAATCAGGATAATGAGTAGAATATTTTGGACATAAATTCAAGAATTTAACTAAATATATTTAATTTTTAATTAATTAATTACTCCCTGGAGTAATTTAATTATTAAAAATTATTTATAATTTCAAAAATTTTGAAATTTTTAGGGAATTATCTTTATGTCTTCATGAATCTTCCATAATTTTCCCAAGGCTAGTAAGTGCTCCTTATGGCTCAATTTCTTAATTTCTATCATATTTTTGTAATTATCTTTAAAATAATTATAATAATTAAGGAAATTAGAAATTTAAATTAAAAATTGTTAGACAACTTAGAGTGATGTTTTTAAACTCTAAAAATGATAAATTTTTTACCATTTACAAATTTTAAAATGACATTTCATCTCTAGGGTTAAAATTGTAAAAATAAAAAGTTACATATTTATCCTAGATATCTTTAGGCATAGACACTAGCCTTAGTGACACTTAGGGTTAACTAAGCCCTAACCTTTAGACCTAAATGACATAGGGTCTAAATCACATCATCATGACAAATGAGTCTAACCCTTTAGACTCAATATGATTCAATCTAGACTTAATCTAACACTTAGATTTCATCCAGGTGAACCCCTCCAAAATCTTATTTAGGTTTAAACCATCTTTAAATCTAATTAAACCTAGTTAAACCTTAACTACATTAGGTTTAACTCAATAAACTATAATTAGTTTTAACCCTAATTAAGTCTAATTAATCAATTAAACCTTATTTACATTAGGTTTAATTATCCTTAAACCCTAATTAGACTTAACTCTAAATAATTCTAATTAATTAATTAAACCTTACTTACATTAGGTTTAATTACCCTTAAAACCTAATTAGACATAACCTTAATTAAGCCTAATTAATCAATTAAACCCTTAAATCATAATTAGACTTAACCCTAAATAAGTCGAATTAATCAATTAAGCCTTACTTTAATTAGGTTTAATTAAACCATAAACCATAATTAGACTTAAACTTAAATAAGTCTAATTAATCAATTAAACCTTACTTATAGGTTTGATTACCCTTAAAACCTAATTAGACTTAACCCTAAATAAGTTTAATTAATCAATTAAACCTTACTTACATTAGGTTTAATTAACCTTTAAACCATAATTAGACTTAACCCTAAATAAATCTAATTTCAATTAAACCTTACCTAAATAAGGTTTAATGACCCTCAAACCATAATTAGACTTAACCCTAATTAAGTCTAATTAATCAATTAAACCTTACTTACATTAGATTTAATTAACCCTCAAACCATAGTTAGACTTAGCCCTAATTATGTCTATTTAATCAATTAAACCTTACTAATTAACCCTTAAACTATAATTAGACATAGTCCTAATTAAGTCTAATTAATCAATTAAACCTTATTTACAATAGGTTTAATTAACCCTTAAACCATAATTAANCAGGAAGAAGATATCTCTCACTTTTCTCCTTCTCCAACACTCTTACAGAAAGTTTCGCACTAAATCTCACCATAAAAAATCTAAACTATGAAAGCAAAATCACTAATTGACTCCAATATGGAAGTTGAATGGAATGATGTGGTGCGAAAAATGAAAGTAGAGGAGTGAAAAACTTAGAGGAGCGCTTTTTCTGATGAAATTCGACCCCAAATAGAGCCCAAGGTCGGTTTTTCAAGAGGTGCCTCCAAAAACTCTTCAAAAAATCATCCAAATACATCGAACCTTCTAGAAACGAGGTCTGCACCGCCTTTGGCGCCTTCGGCGCTGAGTAAAAAATCTCTGTGTTAATTTGTTTTGCGCCATCGGCGCTGCCAGCACTGAGCATTTCTTCAAAAACATCATTTTGACTCCAAATTTCATCATTTTTGCTTTCTTTTTGCTTTAAGCCCTAAACATCAACAACATGTAAGAAAAAATCAAAACACCTTCCATTAAAGTGCAATATCATCAAACATAGGTATACAATATGGATCTAAACATGCACATATTTTTGTTGTATCAACCATCCTTGCCAACCTTCGACCTAATAGGTCGAACTTGATTAAAATGGTCAATCCATGACCTAATGGTCACCATATGGACCGTATTAGTCAACCTTTGAGCTAAATGATCAAATTTGCTCAATTCATGACCTAATGACCACCACATGGACCCCTGACCAACCTAACCATGACAAGGTTAAGAGAGTCATCATGGCCAGCCCTGAACCTAAACTAGTCAACTCCGGTCAACCGTTATCAATCCTGGTCAACCATAGTCAACTTGATCAAACTTGGTCAACCCTACTATTTTGATAAAAAATTGGTCTTTTCACCAAAATATTTTATTCTTTTAATTAGTTAATTATTTAATTAATTAAAAGGAATAAAATTGTAGTTTATTAGATATAGGGTTTAAATAAAATTTATAAGTTAAACCCATGGTAAGACAAATTCCTTGGCTACATCAAAGCCTATAATTCATATTCAAAACCCTAAAGATAATTCAAGACCTATTAGTAATAAGTCATGCACAACCCATTGGACTTCATCATGACTTGGCTAACCCCATGACAAATCCATTAGCCACCATGGTAACCAAGGTTCAAGCTAGTCAAGAGACCATCTTGAATGGATGTAAAAGGTGTCATTCTCTCATGTTAAACTTGAAAAATGATATAGGTGAATCACCACTCACCTCCTCTCTGATCAAATTGAAGAGAAGCTTATCTAAATCATTATTTCTACCATAATTGGCCTCATCATGACATTTTATGGTAAATGAGGAATGAGAGGGATTATGTGTCAATTCCTTCAAGCTTCATTAAATGGCTGGTACAACTCATATGGGAAAGGTAAAATTAGTCAAAAAGAAGTCCTTATCCACCTTTTGAGTTAACCAATGGGGAGAAGCCAAAATAAACACCACCCTTCACCTTAGTTGAGTTTATCATGGATTAACCATGGGAAGTTTAGCCATGGATATCCATAGCCTGCAATCTTATCCCCTAACAATCATGGCATGGTTATAGCCTTCCCCAAGTGAACCCAATGTCAGCCATGAATCTTCTAAGTTTATATATAGGCTAACTTGAGAAAAACAAAAAGAGAGACCCATCCACAATCCTTGAATCCAAAGACCCTTAACAATGAACTTCTTCCCCATCCTATAGGCAAATGATTCCCAATAGAATCAAGCCTTGAAGCTCACTGATCTCATCTAATTTTTCTGCCCAAAAATCAAACCATTTTTGGGTTTGACATAAAACCCTTCAAAGCTTCAAATTAACTCTCTCAAATCCATCCTTGACCTAAGATAGGAAGAATTCAATCGACATTGTCTACTTCCATTGGCTCTAACATGCTCTTCAATGAATTCATGAGCCCATTACAGTGAAGTCATAAATTCACCTTATTTTAATCCAAGTTGAGCATACCAGGAGCTCCGCAAGGACTTGGTGATTGTTCCAGACAAACTTAATTGAAACTTCACTTCATCAAGCCAAGGTATGGCCATTTAGACCTAAATCTTGTTCGGTTTGGTCAATTGTGAAATAAACTATTTCACAACCCATACATCACTATATGGATGGGTTCGCCCTCTCACGATGAATCTTTAGGAAAAAATTTCACTCGATTTCATGGAAAATCAAGCAAGAAATTGTCCTTGGATCATGGATGGTTCTCGGCTTACCATCCCCCAGGGGCGATGAATGGATGTCATTCATTTCCCTGTATTGGAAATGAATGGCTCCGATTAAGTCGGACAACAGATCTGTCCATCCAAAATAATTTAAATCGTGGGCCACGTGGCTTACACGTGTAAAATCCCAGCGAATAAAACCTCACCGTGTCAAATTCGGAGCATCCGAGGAATGAGTCAGCTGCCGCGTGGAATTTTCTTTAAGTAAGAAATTCAATAAATACAAAAAATGTCCAAAATTTCAAAATTCCATATCTTTTAACATAAAAATAAAAAAACTAAAATAAAATAACCCTTGAAGTCAGAATAATGAGTAGAATATTTTGGACATAAATTCAGGAATTTAACTAAATATATTTAATTTTTAATTAATTAATTACTCCATGGAGTAATTTAATTATTAAAAATTATTTATAATTTCAAAACTTCTGAAATTTTTAGGAAATTATCTTTATGTCTTCATGAATCTTCCATAATTTTCCCAAGGCTAGTAAGTGCTCCCTATGGCTCAATTTCTTAATTTCTATCATACTTTTGTAATTATCTTTAAAATAATTATAAAAATGAAATAAATTAGAAATTTAAATTAAAAATGGTTAGAAAACTTAGAGTGATGTTTTTAAACTCTAAAAATGATAAATTTTTTACCATTTACAAATTTTAAAATGACATTTCATCTCTAGGGTTAAAATTATAAAAATGAAAAGTTACATATTTATCCTAGATATCTTTAGGCATAGACACTAGCCTTAACTAAGGCGTAACCTTTAGACCTAAATGACATAGGGTCTAAATCACATCATCATGACAAATGAGTCTAACCCTTTAGACTCAATATGATTCAATCTAGACTTAATCTAACACTTAGATTTCATCCAGGTGAACCCCTCCAAAATCTTATTTAGGTTTAAACCATCTTTAAATCTAATTAAACCTAGTTAAACCTTAACTACATTAGGTTTAACTCAATAAACTATAATTATTTTTAACCTTAATTAAGTCTAATTAATCAATTAAACCTTATTTACATTAGGTTTAATTATCCTTAAACCTGAATTAGACTTAACTCTAAATAATTCTAATTAATTAATTAAAACTTACTTACATTAGGTTTAATTACCCTTAAAACCTAATTAGACATAACCTTAATTAAGCCTAATTAATCAATTAAACCCTTAAATCATAATTAGACTTAACCCTAAATAAGTCGAATTAATCAATTAAGCCTTACTTTAATTAGGTTTAATTAAACCATAAACCATAATTAGACTTAAACTTAAATAAGTCTAATTAATCAATTAAACCTTACTTATAGGTTTAATTACCCTTAAAACCTAATTAGACTTAACCCTAAATAAGTCTAATTAATCAATTAAAACTTACTTACATTAGGTTTAATTAACCTTTAAACCATAATTAGACCTAACACTAAATAAATTTAATTTCAATTAAACCTTACCTAAATAAGGTTTAATGACCCTCAAACTATAATTAGACTTAACTCTAATTAAGTCTAATTAATCAATTAAACCTTACTTACATTAGATTTAATTAACCCTCAAACCATAGTTAGACTTAGCCCTAATTATGTCTAATTAATCAATTAAACCTTACTAATTAACCCTTAAACCATAATTAGACATAGTCCTAATTAATTCTAATTAATCAATTAAACCTTACTTACAATAGGTTTAATTAACCCTTAAACCATAATTAGACTTAGTCCTAATCAATTTTAATTAATCAATTAAACCTTACCCAAATTATGTTTAATTACCCCTAAACTTTAATCCAACTTTAGGTTCAACCAAAACTGAATCTAACTCAACTTCAAATTTAGGTTCAACTCAAATTGAACCCAAGTTAACCAAATCTTAAGTTCAACATATACCGAGCCTAAATCAAACTCTTAACTTAGGTTCAACTCAAATTGAATCTAAGTCGACATCAACTATAGGTGCAACCTAAACTGAAACTAACTCAATTTCAAAGTTAGATTCAACCAACTTGAACCCAAGTTAACCAAATCTTAGGTTCAACATATAGCGAACCTAAATCAAACCTTTAACTTAGGTTCAACTCAAATTGAACCTAACTCAACATCAACTTTAGGTTCAACCAAAATTGAACCTAACTCAACTTGAACCCAAGTTAATAAAATTGTAGATTCAACATATACCAAACCTAAATCAAACCTTTAACTTAGGTTCAACTCGAATTGAACCTAAGTCAACATCAACTTTAGGTTCAACCTAAATAGGACCTAAGTAAACTTGAACCCAAGTTAACCAAATCTTAGGTTCAACATATATCGAACCTAAATCAAACCATTAACTTAGGTTCAACTCAAATTGAACCTAAGTCGGCATCAACTATAGGTTCAACCTAAATTGAACCTAACTCAACTTCAAACTTAGGTTTTAACTCAACTTGAACCCAGGTTAACCAAATCTTAGGTTCTACTTATACTGAACCTAAATCAAACCTTTGACTTAGGTTCAACCAAAATTAACCTGACTCAACTCATACACTTAGGTTTAAACCAACTTGACCCTAAGTTAATTCAAATCTTATACAAATTAAACCCTTAGGTTTAAACCAACCTGAACTCAAGTCAACCCAAACTAGATCCAACTTAAACTCTTAGGTTCAACTCAAGTTAACCTAAATCTTAGATCATAAGTTCAACCTACATTGAACTTAAATTGACCCAACTATAATTCCTAACCATATTGGACTTAAGACAATTTCAAATTTTAAGTTCAAACCAACTTGAACCAAAATTAACCTTAGACCCCAATTACATTGGGTATAAAACATTTTAAGTCCTACCTACATTAGACTTAAACAATATTAAATCTTTAGGTTCTACATAAATTAAACCTAAAATATTTTAAGTCCTACCTACATTGGACTTAAACCATATTAAATCTTTAGGTTCTACCTAAATTGAATCTAAAAACATTTTAAGTCCTACATTCATTGGACTTAAACCATTTCAAATCTTTAGGCTCTACCTACATTGAACCTAAAACATCTTAAGACATACCTACATTGAACTTAAAGCATTTTAAATCTTTAGGTTCTACCTAAATTGAACCTAAAACATTTTAAGTCCTACCTACATTAGACTTAAACCATTTTATTCTGTGGGTTCTACCTACATTGAACCTAGAGCACCTTAAGTCCTACTTACATTGGACTTGGAACTCTATGCTCTACCTGCATCATCTTCAAGAACTTAAGTTTCATAGACATCTTAAGTTTCAATTAAACTCTTTCAAGTTTAATCGACATTTGACCTAAAACAAATGACATCATAAAAATTCAACTCACCGACATAAACAAAATAAAATTTATCTTAAAACACATTAAAACTTATACTGGAACATCTATGTTCAAATTTATGAAGATTTCTTGGACGACACAATCTGTGGTGGCTGACAAGAATCTTCCGGTCCTGGTTTAAACACCTTTCGTACTATATAAATTTGAACATTTTTACGATCCCGGGACGATGGAGCCATATACAACTTGACTGGGTCGTTTAAAAATTATTCAATCAATTAAATAACCAACCAATACTGATAAACTAAAAACATGATTTTATGCTAATCATATTTTTTTGCAGGTTTATTAGGGACATGAAAATGAAATTTCACTTTAGATTTCCTTTACATGTTATAGAGTATGCTAACTCTGTTTTGTAGGATGACATTCAAAAGCAGAATTTCAAGACAACAAAACCAAAACAAAATTAAACAACATGACATGATGTAAACAAAAAAAAAAATGACACGATATAACAAAACCAAACAAAACAAAATGACATAAACAAGGTGACATGACATAATACAAAGCCAAAAATTTTAGGATAGCCACAAAAACCAAAACTTTCAGGATAGCCACGAAACCAAAAACTTGTAGGATAGCCATGAACGAAAAAAAAACAAAAATGACATGAAAAACATAAAACAGCTTAAAACAAAATAAAACGACATGACATGAACAAGCAGAACAAAACCTTTAGGGTAGAATCAGATTCTTATAAATCTATTACCCTTAGAATAAGCATTTGATGTTTTTTTACGTGATCTTGACATCTTAGAAGAACAAATATTAATGTTAATCAGGAGTTTTCTTAGGTAAATCTTGAATTACCTAAGATGTAATTAACTATAGGAGCTTGCTCTTATAGGAAAACAAAGGATTCAAAATAGGCGATCAACCTAAATCTCTGGTTATCAGACTTTTTATGTGGTTTTCTTTATATGAGAATTTGACATTCTAGAGTCCACCATAAGTTTACCACCCAAAATTTCTCTTGTTTTCTATCTTTATTTGCCCCTTCTCTTTCTCCTAATTTCTTGATACCTGAGAATCTTTCACTTGATCCAAAAGATTAAGGTAAATTAGAGAATTGGGTAATAAAATAGATAAACAGAGCGGCGACTCTAACACTTTTACCGACAACAGAAGCTGACCGGACGCAACGAGAGAATTGGCGGCGCCCGCGAACGACGAGCTCCGGTCACCATCAAAGGCATTAAAAAATGAATGATAATCTTGTGTGGGGTAAAAAGACTTTAAATTAAAATAAATTTNGGGTAATAAAATAGATAAACAGAGCGGCGACTCTAACACTTTTACCGACAACAGAAGCTGACCGGACGCAACAAGAGAATTGGCGGCGCCCGCGAACGACGAGCTCCGGGCACCATTAAAGGCATTAAAAAATGAATGATAATCTTGTGTGGGGTAAAAAGACTTTAAATTAAAATAAATTTACTTTTAAAAGCCTTCATGTATTTTAAAACCTCCAAAGATCTCTTTTTTCAAATGTTAAATCAAAATTCTTCAAGTTATATGTGTTTTAGACCGTGCTATTTTGGATATATGTTAATGTAGTAAGTCCCACCTTGGCCAGTCTAAACATCCTTTTCACAAGAATTGAAATTGATAGCTTTCACTAAGTCAGTATGAACCTCCTCCTCCTCCTCACAAGAACTCAAGTGGACAGGACTAAGTTCCCATTAGGCCAATCTATTCTTCCTTACAAGAATTGCAGTTGTCAACACTGACACTAATGATATTCAAGTAAAAAATTATTTCTGATTAAATTAAAAACATGAATGATCATATAATTTTACACTAGNAAATAAATTTACTTTTAAAAGCCTTCATGTATTTTAAAACCTCCAAAGATCTCTTTTTTCAAATGTTAAATCTAAATTCTTTAAGTTATATATGTTTTAGACTGTGCTACTTTGGATATATGTTAATGTAGAAAGTCCCACCTTGGCCAGTCTAAACATCCTTTTCACAAGAATTGAAATTGATAGCTTTCACTAAGTCAGTATGAACCTCCTCCTCCTCCTCCTCACAAGAACTCAAGTGGATAGGACTAAGTTCCCATTAGGCCAATCTATTCTTCCTTACAAGAATTGCAGTTGTCAACACTGACACTAATGATATTCAAGAAAAAAATTATTTATGATTAAATTAAAAACATGAATTATCATTTAATTTTACACTACTGACTGTCATATTGATTATGAATCACAACTGAAGTGGACTATCCAAAAATATTAATAATTTAAATTATTAAAGCATAAAATGTTTAAATGAAATATTTCATTTAAATCCAAGAACTAACTCCATCCACCATTCAAAATAATTTGTGGAGGATGACAAATTTGGCATTAATCACACATACTAATATTTTCAAGCTCAAAATAATTTGTGNCTAGTGACTGTCATATTGATTATGAATCACAACTGAAGTGGACTATCCAAAAATATTAATAATTTAAATTATGAAAGCAAAAAATGTTTAAATGAAATATTTCATTTAAATCCAAGAACAAACTCCATCCACCATTCAAAATAATTTGTCGAGGATGACAAATTTGGCATTAATCACACATACTAATATTTTCAAGCTCAAAATAATGTATCATTAATGTAATAACAAAAATAAAGTATATAAATAAATAAATATTAAATGATAAAGATCAAAACAAATCAAATAGGCACTAAGATAAGCACCTAGTCGGTTTTAACTTAAGATTTGTATTGTACATTCAAACCCTAAAACGAAAGCAAGAGCAAAGAGAACGAGAGATAAATCTCTGTCATGCTCATAGAAGGTAGTCATGGCTTTTTGCACAAGTGCAAAGGAGAGGAAGGAATAAAAAGAAGAAGAAGAAGAATGAGAAGTCAAAGGAAAAAAGAAACCGTAGTGCTCTAGTTGAGCGGCTNTTGCACAAGTGCAAAGGAGAGGAAGGAATTAAAAGAAGAAGAAGAAGAATGAGAAGTCAAAGGAAAAAAGAAGCCTTAGTGCTCTAGTTGAGCGGCACCAGTCTATTGAGATTTATTTTTACTTAAAAAATATTATCATTTTAATATTTGCATACATACCACCCAGTTATTGTATCACATAAAAAAATTAATTTATGTACATACCACCGAATTCTTGTATCACATAAAAAATATCATCATTTTAATATTTACACACATATCACCCAATTCTTATATCACTCAAGAAATATATTATCATTTTGGGCATTTACATACATACCACCCAATTCTTGTATCACATAAAAAATATAATCATTTTAATTTTTACATGCATACCACCCAATTCTTATATCACATGAGAAATATATTTTCATTTTGGGCATTTGCATACAGACCACTCAATAAATATATTTATGTAGACATAAAACTGCAATAACACCATAATAATGCTAGTCGAGAATAACACAACAGAGCTGCCACAATGCTAATGTAAAACCAAAATATTACCTTAATAATACAACAATAATACCATAATAACACAATAACAATACTAAAACATTTGGTGTTATTATGGTTATTTAGAGTTATTGCGATTTTTTGTGGAGTTATTGAAGTGCTATTGAGATTTATTGTGGTTTTATTTCAGTGGTATTGNCATTTTAATATTTGCATACATACCACCCAGTTATTGTATCACATAAAAAAATTAATTTATGTACATACCACCAAATTCTTGTATCACATAAAAAATATCATCATTTTAATATTTACATACATATCACCCAATTCTTATATCACTCAAGAAATATATTATCATTTTGGGCATTTACATACATACCACCCAATTCTTGAATCACATAAAAAATATAATCATTTTAATTTTTACATGCATACCACCCCATTCTTATATCACATGAGAAATATATTTTCATTTTGGGCATTTGCATGCCGACCACTCAATAAATATATTCATGTAGACATAAAACTGCAATAACACCATAATAATGCTAGTCGAGAATAACACAAGAGAGCTGCCACAATACTACTCATGTAAAACCAAAATATTACCTTAATAATACAACATGAATACCATAATAACACAATAACAATACTAAAACATTTGGTGTTATTATGATTATTTAGAGTTATTGCGATTTTTTGCGGAGTTATTGAGGTGCTATTGAGATTTATTGTGGTTTTATTTCAGTGGTATTGCGGCGGGTGTTGTGTTATTGTAGTTTTTTGTGGTGTTATTGAGGTTTATTGTGGGCTAGTGTTATTCCTGTTTTTTTTTGTGGGCTAGTGTTATTTTGATTTTTTAGTGTTATTGAGGTTTATTGTGGTGTTATTTGAGTGGTATTGTGGGGCTGTGGTGGTATTTTCGAATGTTGTTATTTCAGTGTTATTATTGTGTTATTGTAGTATTGTTGTGGTATTATTATAGTATTATTGAGGTATTATTTTGATTTTATATGAGTGGCATTGCGACTGCTCTATTGTGTTATTCTCAACTACTATTATTATGGTGTTATTATGGTTTTTTTTTATTAATATATTATTAGGGTTTTTTGTGGACTTATTGATGTTATTTGATGTTGTTGATGCTATTTTGTGTTATTATTGTTTTTTTGTGAAGTTATTGAAGTGTTTTGAGGTTTATTGTAATGTTATTTGAATGGCATTGTGGCAATTGTGGTGTTAATGTGATTTTTTTGTGGAGTTATTGAGGTTATTTGGTGTTATTGTGATTTTTGTGGAGTTATTGAAGTGTTATTGTAATTTATTGTGATATTATTTGAGTGGTATGGTTATGGTTGTAGTATTATTGTGGTTTTTTTTTGTGGTTATTGAGTTTATTTAGTGTCATTACAGGGTTCGTTCGTTTTATTGAGGTTTATTTCAATTTTTAAAAATTAAAATGATGATATTTTTATGTGATATAAAAATTTTTAGAGATATAAATGCAAAAATTAAAGTATAAGTGCTAGATATATAAATACAAGAATTGGGTGGTTTGTAAGTAAATGCCCAAAATGAAAATATATTTATGTTTTGTATATTTTCATTTTGGTGGTTTGTAAATACAAGAGTTGGGAAATACATAAATATATTTTCATTTTGGGCATTTACATACATACCACCCAATTCTTGTATGTAAATTCCCAAAATGAGTATATATTTCTTATGTGGTATAAGAATTGGATGGTATGTACGTAAAAATAAAAATGATGTTATTTTTTTATGTTATACAAGAGGTATGTATGTAAAAATTAAATGTAAAAATAAACCTCAATAACTCCATAAAAAAACTGCAATACAACCAATTAATCACAATAGCACCAAATAACCACAATCACTCCACAAAAAACTGCAATAGCACCACAGCCGCCACAATGTCACTCAAATAACACCTCAATAACACCACGAAAAATTGCAATAACACCAGCCCGCGAAAAAGAAAATCCCCGCACCACTCAAATAGCTCCACAATCGCTGCAATACCACTCGAGTAACACCACAATAAATCTCAATAACTTGACAAAAAAACTGTAATGGAATTTCGAAGCAATGGGTGGTTGATTCAGGCCGAGTCGCGCATTAAAATAAAGAACTTTTTCATTTTTTATTCAGTGGGATTGTGGCTTGCACACGGCGACACATGCCAAGATTTTATTGAACTTCGGATGTAGTTTTGCACCTCGGTATAAAATTTTTTCCTCTCCTAAGCCGATCGTGTGAACGAGGGTAGGGTGGTTTAATGTTTTAATAAGTAAATATATTATATTATGAATTACTATATATATGTGTGAGGGCGTATTATTTACTTAATGCAATATTTTATTGAATCAGAACTCTAAATATAAGAAAGAGGAGCTGTTGAAGTGAGCAAGCTAAGGAGGGAAGGAGATTAGTCTGACCAAATAGGCAAGTTATAGTTTTAATTTTNATCGTGTGAACGAGGGTAGGGTGGTTTAATGTTTTAATAAGTAAATATATTATATTATGAATTACTATATATGTGTGAGGGCGTATTATTTAGTTAATGCAATATTTTATTGAATCAGAACTCTAAATATAAGAAAGGAGATTAGTCTGACCAAATAGGCAAGTTTTAATTTGTGGCTAAATAGTAAATTGAATTGTGTTTAAATTGTTTTATGATTTTTATTGAATTAATAAACAATTCTTCAATTTAACANATTGAATTGTGTTTAAATTGTTTTATGATTTTTATTGAATTAATAAACAATTCTTCAATTTAACATTTTTTTTATTAGTAATAATGAGTTATATTAATGATAGATATTAAATAATCGAGGAAGCTTTGCTTTGTAATAAATTGTGAACTTTATTAAAAGAAGAAAGAAAATGTATGTATAAGGTTTTATTAGTTTTCAAAATATTTAGAGGGACAAATGTAAGTACTAAATTTATTATCGTGTTTTGTATTGCC
Organism: Phalaenopsis hybrid cultivar; assembly: GCA_002079205.1. Lineage (NCBI taxonomy): Eukaryota > Viridiplantae > Streptophyta > Magnoliopsida > Asparagales > Orchidaceae > Phalaenopsis > Phalaenopsis hybrid cultivar. The sequence continues at coordinate 396,834 of JXCR01075275.1, read as the reverse complement.
AGAGATTGACGAATTTCTTTTTCAAAAGATTTAAAATTTAGAATTGTTGTCACATCAAACAAGGTGAATGATTATTTTCTTTTGTGATTAAATTGATGTTTTAATAAATGAATAATTTTTTTATTAAATGGTTTAAAATAAGTATTTCATTCATATCTCGCATTTTGAAAGTCTAAAATCATATCATAAATAAGAAGAAAATAATTGACATGTGAATGCACATTTTAAAAGATTTTAAATTAATATGAAATGAAAATATAAATGTTAGCTCATACAAGATTACCGGCAGATGTGCTGCAGAAAATATGATGTACCATGCGCGTTAAAGGAAATAGTAAAAGTGTGCTTTCAAGTACAATTTGAAGGTCCCTTCATGTACATGTTTTAGGATATATATGGGTACATATTGAAGATACCTTCGTGTATGATAATAATCATGTTATGACTTTTAAATATGTTAAAAATGATAAATACTTAAAACTTAAATGAGAAGAGATAAATTAAATATGAAAGTTTAAAGTTTTATAAAGAAACAAATAGTGTTTTGTCATTCATGCATAGCACTGGAATGATAATTTAATGCATGTAAAGATTAAAATCACTCACTAAGTCAAACTTATAGTCCAAATTAATTTTTTTTTTTTTCAAGAAAAGAAAAGCTTTAGGTTGATATGTCTGGCATGAGAGACTTAGTTTACAGGAGGGCTTCAACTGCTAGTTATTTATGATGATTGTTTCTTTGTACTGTTTTCTTAAGATATTAACATATATTTAGTACTCACTTAGGATATTGCCTTTTGATTATGTTGTTGTTTCTCGATGCTTCAATTTTATTGCACTTTGTGAATTATTCTCTCTTTTATATATTGGAATTTTCTGAATAATTATTTGGAAATTAATTTGAAATGTTAATACCATCTGACCGTAGTTTGCACCTTAATTAACTTGAAGCATTAGGTCTGATCATAAAAATTAAGGTCATGGTCGAAGTACTCTGTCCATATATTAGTCCAACAACTCCACAGATATAGTGTTTACCACTAAAGCCCTCTAACTGGGTGGTATGGCTCAACAACTCCAATATATTATAAACACAATTGTAGCTCACATATTCCTCAATTGTTTTTTGATCCTTTAAGTTGTGAATCATAGAATATATGTTATCTAACATAACTTTTTATAAGCAAAGATCAAATTGGATTTACCTCTTCAGAAAAACATCCACCCAAAGTCTATAAGATTCACTTCAATGAAACAAAACACGACTATTGATAAAGATTATTTTGTCAATTTGGGTCAACTACCTCCTTCGAATAAGTAGACTAGAGAACCATACTTAAAAAGATAAAATAATGGGATTTTGATTGGGTTTGTCATTATTCCCTTCACAATCTACTCCACGCTCATGATGATTAATTTCTATAATCTAAAAATTAAATTGCCACTACTTTATACTCAGTGATCAACTCCGCAATGACTAGTCTTAATCAAAAGTACTCTCTCGTTATCGAGAAAGGAGATTAACCATATAAGTCTGCACCTACAAGAGCCTCAAACCTCAGATCTTATCATTGTAAAATGGGAGTGAAATCTCTAAGTGTTTTATTTGTAATCTAATCTACTNAGTCATAAAGAATTGAGTGGTATACATGTTAAAACCCCTTTATGGTTCAACTGGCCAGCCAAAGGTTTAAATCAGCCTGGGTGGACTGCTATTTTTCCTATCATTAATGGCAAAATAAAAACAAAGGAAAATGGAAACTTCTTTCTAGCAATTCAATACCATTGTGAGTCATTCACAATTTACAAATTACAGCGTCAATAGATCACTAAGCATTCCTTGAACTTCCCAACTCTTCTCATGGCAACTAGTTAAATGTTTGGAGGAAGATTAGCACATGACACAATTTTAAGTCAAACTTCATCATGCAGTTATATTTAATGAAAAGCGGTGGAAAGCCAATATACAGTGGACCCCTGCTACCTCATTTCTAAAAAATTATCAAGGACCATTGACTATAATCTTCAAATAGATTATGCAAGCATCTACCGCAGTTCATCTCTTTACACACAAGTGAATGACAAAAGATTCCTCAAAAACTTGATAAATAAAATACAACAAAACTTCTGCTTTGTTTATCAGATGATTACATCAATGTAACAGAGAAAAGATGGAGGAAGTTGAATAGAGTAAAAGGTTACAAAATCTTGAGGAACTACAGTTCTTCACAACTTGTTCCAGCTTCAAAATGCAATGCTTAGCATGGTTGTGCAAACAAAATAAATCACATTGGAAAAGTCCAAAACACAATATTGAGTGTTTCACTATCACTTTTTCAATATACATCATCTAATAAGATTTGCAATCATCCTTGCAACTGAATCCATTCAGGTTGTTACCAAAATCTTACTACTTAACTTTCATAAGCCAAGCGGGGAGCACATTCTCCCAATTGCTTTTATATAAATGTGTGTGTAAATGTATTTAGTACCATTAAGATTGCAAAAACGGTATTAAAAGGAATTGGATAATATGAAAGAAATGAGATGTAATATCAGTAATAGAATAGAGTTTGGAAAAATTTAGATGTAATCTCTATTTATTAAATACAACCCTCAAGAATTATCATGCCCAAGATAAAAAATGCATTCTCCATACTTATTTCATCTCCATCACAATTATATCACCAAGTATGTCGAAAGAGGATTAAATTGTGTGAAATATACCCAAAATTAACTCAATCACATATCTATTGAAAATACTACAGAGGGTTTTTCAAGTACAAGCATGCCTTAAGGAAGCTAACTAGAACAATCGAAGACTTAGCACTACAATACTACATAATTAATTTTACAAAAGTTCATGCTTCAAAATACTTGGACAACTTCACAACTCATTATCGCCTTTAATAATAAAAAGGTTTTTCCCTCGATAATAACATAATAACTATATTTACAACATTGATTGAAATCAACAGCATGATAAGATATTTGATATCTTCAAAGTTCTTCTTCATCATGCCATCCATTGCTAACCTTTCAGCATCACCGTCAACAAATTTAAAATGTGTCGCTTCATCTATTCTTTGAAATATTTGCAATCGTTCTCCGATGGGTTTAGTATACAATAATAGAATTTTCTCTCATAACTTCTATCTTTGTAGGAAGTATACACTGCACACAGTAAGTTATAGTTAAAGTAAACTCTTCGATTACCCATTCTCAGTGAAGTTGATGAATGGTCTCAGCTCATATTTTCTATATCTTGTTATAATTAACAAAAGAAATAGAAAATAAATGGTATGTATCCAAGAATATATATAAAAATATGTAAAAAGGCTTAAAACAAATTTTCATGCATAATAATAGCACAAGAGTATTGACATTTGCATACATGTCACCTAAACTACAATTTTTCCTATACATGACATAGAAGAAGTGGTCATGAGGGCCTATCATTCATGCTCTCTATGTGGTTGTACTCAATCATCATTTGGAGTGTTAAACAAATCTGGCTATTTTCTTTCTGCTCAACACGTCTCAGCGTCGATTCTCATTGATTGTTCTTCCATTACTACAACTCCAATAGCTGTTTGAGTTTCCCGTTTGTATTCAAATTCAACTTTAGGCAAGTTATCAAAGGACTAGCTTCAACATTCATATGAGAACTTTCATTTATACTCACAAAAATAGATTCAATTTATACCTTTAGAAGATAGGGAATGGTACACTTGCCATGAAGATCTGCAAAAGCCATAAAGAGAAATCACAATCCGTTAAAAACCCTTAAGAACTCCTGTCATTAAAATTTTGAGAAGTAACTAGATAGGTGCAGCCAAACTAAGTGTGATAGTGATTTATAAAGTAAAGCAGGGAAAAAGTTGAAATGTAAATGCCACAACATAAAGCAGTCCAATGTACATGCCAAATCTGGAATACATCTAAGTGCAGTAAAAATAAAGCGCCACAACATAATCAGTCTAATGTNAATGTACATGCCAAATCTGGAATACATCTAAGTGCAGTAAAAATAAAGCGCCACAACATAATCAGTCTAATGCACATGCCAAATCTAAATAGCAAAAACATTCAAAGAAATAATTAACAACTCGACTTGGTGCTCGGAAGAGGGAGTGAGAATGGGAGCAAATGCGGGGAAATTAAAGTTACGAAATGAGGATGGGCTGCTGTGAATCCTTGCAATAAGCAACATCCATGAGGAGGCGGGTCTGAGGGGAGGATTTTGACAACTTACTTGCGACATGGGATTAAGGGAGAAGAAGAGGCGTTGGGAGGCAGGGAGTGTGCGAGTTGGGAGAAGAAGAGGTGTCTGAATTAGAGGAGCCAGGGAGCACGCGAGGATTTTGGGCGGGCGGAGGCAGCAGACTTCGGGAAGAAGGATGGGAGTTCGGGAAGCAGGCGAGCAGGCGAGCAGGCGAGGGTTTTGGACGAGGGGAGGGGGCATGACGGATAAGGTAAGAATGTTCAAGGAGGAAAATTTGAGTGGTATAATGGTAAATATCAAAACTTATGTGTTAACATAGTTAAATCATAAAGAATTGAGTGGTTTACACGTAATTCATTGTAGTATTAATATCATTTCCAATACCTCCTTTGTGAATCATTGAAATGATTTGAATAAGGAAAGATATACAAAAATAAGGGAATTAATATCATTTACAATGTCCTCCTTTGTGAATCATTGAAATGATAAGGAAAGATATACAAAAATAAGGGAATATGATCAGAGCAAACAAACAAATATCAAAAAACATTGAGAACTTATATTAGAGTGGTCCTCGTATGATAAGCCAAAGGCATATATGTCCAAAATAAATTGGAGCAAAATGTTTTGGAACCATATATACAAAGAATACCCTAACATAAGTAGCCCACGTACCAAAGAAATAAGAAAATTTTATTCTATGGTATGAGCTCAAGAGTGACTCCCAAAGGAATTAGATCCTCTGGTTAATTAAATCTTAGAAGATACACAGGAATACTCTCGACTAGTTAAAAAAAAAAATTTCTTACACATTATAATAACTTAGGGAAATGGGTAGACCAAAAGGGAAATCATTACATCAAGGAATAATGTCTCGGTACTTCAAAGCCTATACCAAGTCATAAGGGTAGAGAGGAAGTATCTCACATCTCAAATGAACATCGACTCATAGCCTCAAAGGTGACTTACAACCATTCTCAGTCCATGAAGTTTGACTTTTTGAAGATGTGGCATATTACTTTCCGAGGAAACATATGGTTTTGTTCAGAGAATTACCAGGAAGCAAAAGCTTAGAATGTAAAGAATAAAAGAAAAATGTTGAAAATCAAAAGAAAATAGAAAGTTAAACTATTATAGAGAGAAAAGTAGACAAAGAGATAAAATAAAAGTTAGAAGAGATAAGAATGTTGAAAAGCAAGAAGAAGATACATAAGAAAAAGACACATCTTCTTATGAGAATGACGAGCTTCAGATAGTTACCTAGTATTCCTACTAGGTTTGATTGAATTTCTAAAAGAAATGGAGTAATTATACAAAATGACTTAAGTACTAGTAAGAAGAATTTTCTCCCCATGTTTAAAGAATAAAACACCTGCATTGTACATCGACTTAGAATCCAGTTCGGAGGATGAGTCATACACTATAGGTCCATTATTAATATGATTAAAGTAAGAACACCATGGAGAATTTCTCTAAAAGAAAATGACAATATTGATGAAGAAGTAGTCGCGAATTGAGACAAGTCTGAACCATTCTCTTATGTTAAAGATTAAATAGTATGTAAATACTTTAGTTCTAACCACACTATCTACAGATACTATGATAAATTTGGAAGTTAAAGTATCACCTTAGTCAAGTGCTTACCAGAGCCAAACTTTTCATAAATGGTCCTCATCTTCGAGCATTTAAGAAGATGTTGAATGTGAAGATGAAACCTCAAATGAATTAATAGAACTCCCTTTTGATTGGTATTCTCCTCCTTATGTTAATAATTTAACAAAACATGATTTAAAACCACACACATGGTCTAAGAAACAATCATAAAATTTTAACAACCATTTGAATCTCAAAGGTAGGAAGTCAAATCTAAAGCTAGTGTGGGGTTCGCTACTGTAGAACCAATTGATGATAAGGAATATTGTATGGTCATTAATAATTATCTAGAATCAGATGAGATCTCTTTAAAGAGAAATCTCCTTCTTGAAAATGTTTGTTTAGAACTCTTAGAAGATGCTAATGAGCTCTTAGACGAAAAAAATAACTATTGATGAATTAAAAAAAATAAATTTAGGAATTCAAAGCAACCCTAAACCAATTTTTGTAAGTTCATTTTTGAACGAATAAGAGACCAATGATATTGTCGAATTACTAAAGGAATTTAAAGATTATTTTGCTTGGAATTATAAAGAAATGCCAAGAATTGCTCCTGATGTGGCAATCCATAGATTGAAAATTAAACCTGATGTTATACCTGTTAAACAAGCACCTCAATGAACTAGGGTTGAAATTGAAGAACAAGTAATCATAGAGGTAAAAAAGTTAATTGAAACTAGCTTTATTTGAGAAGATAAGTATCTTTCTAGACTAGTAAGTATTGCAACTGTTAAGAAAAAGAATGGGAAAATACATGTGTGTATAGACTAGATATCTCAACAAGTCATGTCCTAAAGATGAATTTCCTTTATTTATACTAGAGTTTATGCTTGGCATTGTCTTTTCAAATGTTATTTTCTCTTTCATAGATGGATCTTTGGGATACAACCAAATTAAGATTGCTACTGAAGATGAGAGACATACAAACTTTAGAATACCAATTGGATATATTGTTATAAGGTTATGTCATTCATCTTGAGGAATGTGGGTGTTAATTATCCGACCCGTAATTATGCAGTTATTTAGTTTCTAAAAAAAGGCCAAAAACTTGACCCAATATATTTTAGTTGCTAATGTGTATAATATATATGCTATAACATTTAGAATTTAATTAGTAGTTTACACACTATGGATACTACACAAGTATATGTATTGTTTCAAGTAATTTAGTTTTTTTTTTCTTTTAAAACCTCAATATCAATCCCACAAGGAAGGTGAAACTTTTTTTATCTCAAAACCTATTTTATAGACTTAGTAAGACTTAACTTAAACTCCAGACAATAATCTAGGAAATATGACAATAAGTTTAAGTGCAAATCAAATCTATTAAATTCCAACAAGTTTTATTTCAAAGCTAAAAGAAAATGTTGAGATTCTAAACTAGTTTTATAACGAAGAGTTCAAATTATGTAAAAGTTCTTTCCCCTTTGCAAAGAGATAAGAATTAGTGTAGGAATCAAATATTTAAATATTAAAATGTAGTTTTATGTCAAATAGGAGCATACCTATTCTTTACTCTATCCTGAGTGCATAAAGAACATTGGCCAACCTAAATTAAGTTCCTAAATCACAAGTTATGTTGGATAGGTTCTATAGGACTTCACAGTCCTTAAATTCTAAACTCTAGATCAAATTACCAAAAGTTCTAGCCTGTCACCCTAGAATCACCAATTTACGCCCATGAAAATTTATATCCCTACTTATTTGTACTAGCCCATATATTACCTTCTCAACCACGAGATTAATGTGATTCTTACTAATTGAAGAACAAATAGCCTTCCCGAGTTATTATGAATTTACAACAGATTTTAACATTTCAATTGACCAGATTGAAGATGTAAAAGAAGCACTGTTGACCTCATTTTTTATGAAGTATAATTATACCTCTTTAGAAGCCTAGGATCTAGCTATGGGACTTTCCTGTTGACTATCCTAGAGGACTAGCAAATGGTTAAAACCAACATGTGAAGACCCAAGAGTGAGTCCCAATAGGATCAGTGAGACCATAGGGCAACCCTAGGTGACTTGGTCTTGGCCATAGCCTCACACACACACACTCAAACCCTAAAATCACCTATTCCTAACCTACTCCTTGATTCTTCTTTGGAGACTCATATGGGTTGCCCCAAGCCCTTAGTCTTTGGCTAGGAAGGCTAGGACCAACATATATAGAACTCAAAATGAACTTCCCCCATGGGCATTATGAATTTAGGGGAGAATTTTACATAATTTGCATGGCCATCAAACCTAATTCCATTAAGAGATCCCATTTTGGCCTCTTACCCCTGCTTTTCCTCAAAATTACCAAAATGCCCCTAGAACCCTAAATACCCACCCAAACCCTTAATTCTCCACTAAAAATCATATTGAACCACTTCAAACAACCTCAATTGCTCAAATACTCTCAAAGTTCAAAAAATTCCCAAAATACCCATAATCCACCTAAAATTACCAAAATGCCCCTGACATCCAACCCCTAGATCAATCCTAATCGCCAATGACCTCAATGGCACCCAAATTCACCAAAATTGGCCAAATTTCCTAAATTGCCCCTAAAGCCCTAAAGTCCTCAAATCATCCCTAATTTCCACCAAATTCATTCCAAACTTNAACCTCAAATGAATTAATAGAACTCCCTTTTGATTGGTATTCTCCTCCTTGTGTTAATAATTTAACAAAACATGATTTAAAACCACACAAATGGTCTAAGAAACAATCATAAAATTTTAACAACCATTTGAATCTCAAAGGTAGGAAGTCAAATCAAAAGCTGGTGTGGGGTTCGCTACTGTAGAACCAATTGATGATAAGGAATATTGTATGGTCATTAATAATTATCTAGAATCAGATGAGATCTCTTTAAAGAGAAATCTCCTTCATGAAAATGTTTGTTTAGAACTCTTAGAAGATTCTAATGAGCTCTTAGAGGAAAAAAATAACTATTGATGAATTAAAAATAAATAAATTTAGGAATTCAAAGCAACCCTAAACCAATTTTTGTAAGTTCATTTTTGAACGAATAAGAGACCAATGATATTGTCGAATTACTAAAAGAGTTTAAAGATTACTTTGCTTGGAATTATAAAGAAATGCCAAGAATTGCTCCTGATGTGGCAATCAGTTGATTGAAAATTAAACCTGATGTTATACCTGTTAAACAAGCACCTCAATGAACTAGGGTTGAAATTGAAGAACAAGTAATCATAGAGGTAAAAAGGTTAATTGAAACTAGCTTTATTCGAGAAGATAAGTATCTTTCTAGACTAGTCAGTATTGCAACTGTTAAGAAGAAGAATGGGAAAATACATGTGTGTATAGACTAGATATCTCAACAAGTCATGTCCTAAAGATGGATTTCCTTTATTTATATTAGAGTTGATGCTTGGCATTGTCTTTTCAAATGTTATTTTCTCTTTCATAGATGGATCTTTGGGATACAACCAAATTAAGATTGCTACTGAAGATGAGAGACATACAAACTTTAGAATACCAATTGGATATATTGTTACAAAGTTATGTCATTCATCTTGAGGAATGTGGGTGTTAATGATCCGACCCGTAATTATGCAGTTATTTAGTTTCTAAAAAAAGGCCAAAAACTTGACCCATAATATTTTAGTTGCTAGTGTGTATAATATATATGCTATAGCATTTAGAATTTAATTAGTAGTTTACACACTATGGATACTACACGAGTATATGTATTGTTTCAAGTAATTTAGTTTTTTTTTCTTTTAAAACCCCAATATCGATCCCACAAGGAAGGTGAAACTTTTTTTATCTCAAAACCTATTTTATAGACTTAGTAAGACTTAACTTAAACTCCAGACAATATTCTAGGAAATATGACAATAAGTTTAAGTGCAAATCAAATCTACTAAATTCGAACAAGTTTTATTTCAAAGCTAAAAGAAAATGTTGAGATTCTAAACTAGTTTTATAATGAAGAGTTCAAATTATGTAAAAGTTCTTTCCCCTTTGCAAAGAGATAAGAATTAGTGTAGGAATCAAATATTTAAATGTTAAAATGTAGTTTTATGTCAAATAGGAGCATATCTATTCTTTACTCTATCCCGAGTGCATAAAGAACATTGACCAACCTAAATTTAGTTCCTAAATCACAAGTTATGTTGGATAGGTTCTATAGGACTTCACAGTCCTTAAATTCCAAACTCTAGATCAAATTACCAAAGGTTCTAGCTTGTCACCCTAGAATCACCAATTTACGCCCATGAAAATTTATCTCCCTATTTATTTGCACTAGCCCATATATTACCTTCTCAACCACGAGATTAATGTGATTCTTATTAATTAAAGAACAAATAGCCTTCCCGAGTTATTATGAATTTACAATAGATTTTAACATTTCAATTGACTAAATTGAAGATGTAAAAGAAGTACTGTTAACCTCATTTTTGATGAAGTATAATTATACCCTTTAGAAGCCTAGGATCTAGCCATGGGACTTTCATGTTGACTATCCTAGAGGACTAGCAAATGGTTAAAACCAACATGTGAAGACCCAAGAGTGATTCCCAATAGGATCAGTGAAACCATAGGGCAACCCTAGGTGACTTGGTCTTGGCCATAGCCTCACACACACACACTCAAGCCCTAAAATCACCTATTCCTAACCTACTCCCCGATTCTTCTTTGGAGACTCATATGGGTGGCCCCAAGCCCTTAGTCTTTGGCTAGGAGGGCTAGGACCAACATATGGAGAACCCAAAATGAACTTCCCCCATGGGCATTATGAATTTAGGGGAGAATTTTACATAATTTGCATGGCCAACTAACCTAATTCCATTAAGAGATCCCATTTTGGCCTCTTACTTTTCCTCAAATTACCAAAATGCCCCTAAAACCCTAAAATTGCCAAAACCACCCAAACCCTTAATTCTCCACTAAAAATCATATTGAACCACTTCAAACAACTTTAATTGCCCAAATACTATCAAAGTTCACAAAATTCCCAAAATACCCCTAATCCACCTAAAATTACCAAAATGCCCCTGACATCCAACCCCTAGATCAATCCTAATCGCCAATGACCTCAATGGCACCCAAATTCACCAAAATTGGCCAAATTTCCTAAATTGCCCCTAAAGCCCTAAAGTCCTCAAATCATCCCTAATTTCCACGAAATTCATTCCAAACTTACCCAATTTCAAACCCAAATCAAATTTCATTATGTTCAATCCAAATTGAAGACAAATTTAAGCCCAGTTCAACCCAAAAGCCAAGTCCAAGTCAAAGACCCCAAAATTGAACCCAAAATTCCACCAAATTGAGCCACATAATCATTTCAATTCCAAAAAAATTGATTTTCAAATTCTTTATGACATTCTCCTAGGCCAAAGTAAACATCAATTGGTCTAGATCCAAGCCCAAGCTAAGCCCAAAGTCCATGATCAAACCTTAACTCCATTTTAAGCCTAAAACCAAGCATTTCCTTAACCATTTGATTTAATTAAACTCTAATTACCCAAATCCATTCTAAGCATGTGATCTGACCACCTTAATCCTAGACTAAACCCATTTTTGGGCCATGGACCAGAGGTCCTTTGAATCACAGATGCTCCTCCCCTAAATTTGATTAATTCCCTAACCCATACAACATAACTTTGCAAGCCTCAGGTTAATCATAATTAAACCTCTCTGACCTCTATGAGCTAGCTAGCCACCCCCCTTAGCCTGNAACCAATTCACACATCTCTTTACAAAAGAGTAAAATTGTAATTAATCAAATTGTTATAGCTTGAATGATAAGTTCATTGGATGATTCTAATATGAGAGGGAAGAGATAGAAAGACAACAAATAACCAATTTGAAGCCCAAGATTAATGGTTAGGCATAATTCAATCATTCAATAAGAATCAAATTCATTTCACTTAACTTTTTAAAATTACAAATCTACCCATTAAAGATCTTACAGCTTGGTTGTGAGCTAGGATTGATCTAAAGCTATCTAAAAAGATTAGAAAAGAAAGAACATCTTAAACACTACCAACTCACTTAGATGGTTGGGCTCACCTTTGGGGTAACTATCGAGCAACGGAAATATAGTTGTGTAAAATTTATAAACTTGACTCTGCTTAACAACGGTGTTAAAAACTTGATGTGATATTTTATGAATAATAATGTTAAGCACTTAATGTTGGTATTCTACGTAAGTATATGTATCGTTATCAAGTAATATAAGACTTTCTATTTAAGCCTAAATATTGCTCCCATGATGAAGGTTTAAATTTGAAATGATAAATTAACTTGGAAATTCATAGAAATAAAATGAAATTATTGTCACTAATTTTGAAAGTTTAAGACACTATCAACGCTAAATTATTAATTACTAGCAGAATTTAAATGTATAGTTCACAATAGTAATTACTAAACTATGTTTATGGGATGAATTTTCCTAATATGAAAAAGCATTTTTCCCACTACAATGAGTTTTTGGTGAAATGAGATGAGATGAATGGTTTAAATATGTATTATGCCAAATATGAGCGATTTTAATTCTCTACCCTGATTCAATGTTATAGAAAATCATTGACTAATCTTAGGTTTTATCCCTAAATACGTGGCTAGGCTAGGAGAATACTGGCTCCCACTCCAGAACTCCCACTTCCCTTCCCTTAAAGGCTAACTCTCGTTTTATTTTTTAAACACTAAGATCGAATTAAGGATTTTTAGTCTATCACCCTAAAAATCTCTAACTCTACACCTAATAATGTATATTTTCCTATTTATTTGTACTTAATTTCATGAACAAAATACTTCTTCATGGACTTAAATGTGATCCTCACTCTGTTGTAGAACTCATACTCCATTTCCCAGATCATATTTTTCACAACATATTTTAACAATTCAATTGGCTAGATCGAAAAGTAAATTAAGAGCAGAGTTGAAAAACCATCACAATTTATTTTAAATTTTAACATTGGCACATCCAAATTATCTTTTCATTTCGTCATATCTCAGAGTAGGGAAAAAGATAAATAAAAATACTAAGACTTCATGAGAAATATATAATAAAATACAAATTTCATATATAAAAGGAAATTCATACNTTTTAACATTGGCACATCCAAATTATCTTTTCATTTCGTCATATCTCAGAGTAGGGAAAAAGATAAATAAAACTACTAAGACTTCATGAGAAATATATAATAAAATACAAATTTCATATATAAAAGGAAGTTCATATAACAATAATAAAAAAATAACACTTATCTGAAACTCTTTCTCAAAGCAAATCCCTTCTAGCCTCTCTTAGGAAATGTAAGAAGAAAAAATCTCTCACTTCTCTTCCTCTCCAACACTTCTTAGAGAAGAATTCACACTTAAAATCACCCCAAAAACTCAAAACTATAAAGAAAATAATTAACTAATGGTGTAGAATGGCGTGGAATGATGTAAAGTGGCAAGAAGAGATGCGAAGAATGGGTGAAATGGTCCGAAGGAAGTGAAGGAAGGGCCCTTTTCTGATCAATCTCAGCTTTAAATAGAGCCTAGAGTCGGTTCTCCAATAGGAGAATCCAAAAATTCTTCAAAAAGTGTCCAAATTTGTTGAATTTTCTAGAAACAGGGTCTGAATCAACACTGGCGTCGTTGGCGCCAGAGGGCATTTAATTTAGTCTGACTTCTCTGTCAAACGACGCCATCGACACTAAACAATTTTTCAAATTCTCCATTTTGACTCCAAATTTCATTCTTTTTGCTTCCTTTTTACTCCAAGTCTTAGAAATTAACAACCTACAATAAAGCATTAAAAAAATATCTTCCATGNGCGAGGATTTTGGACGGGGGGAGGCAGCAGACTTCGGGAAGAAGGATGGGAGTTCGGGAAGCAGGCGAGCAGAAGAAGGATGGGAGTTCGGGAAGCAGGCGAGCAGGCGGGCAGGGCTGTCAAACAGTTTTGTTCGGTTCTTTCAATCAGTTTGTGTTAGATTGGTTGGATAATTAAATGAGACGAATTTGAACAATTTTTTTTCTTTTAGTTAGTTAAATAAATNAATTCTTTATGACATTCTCCTAGGCCAAAGTAAACATCAATTGGTCTAGATCCAAGCCCAAGCTAAGCCCAAAGTCCATGATCAAACCTTAACTCCATTTTAAGCCTAAAACCAAGCATTTCCTTAACCATTTGATTTAATTAAACTCTAATTACCCAAATCCATTCTAAGCATGTGATCTGACCACCTTAATCCTAGACTAAACCCATTTTTGGGCCATGGACCAGAGGTCCTTTGAATCACAGATGCTCCTCCCCTAAATTTGATTAATTCCCTAACCCATACAACATAACTTTGCAAGCCTCAGGTTAATCATAATTAAACCTCTCTGACCTCTATGAGCTAGCTAGCCACCCCCCTTAGCCTGTTTGGCTGCCTTAGTGGCCGGAAAACCCAAAACCAAGAGGGTCACCCATGGTTTAAATCCAAAATTCTACCTATCCATTATGACAAACTTCAATTGGTTGATTGCACCACTCAGCCCTTCACCTAAGCTTACTTGCACCAGCAAATCAGGGTCTGAGGCCTCCCCCTTGGCCAAAATTATAAATAGCCCCCTCCATGGCGAAACTTAGAGATCGTCCAAATTCTAGGGGAAACTTTGTCAATTTGCTTCCAGAGCTTCTCACAAAATTCTTAAGTGCAATCCCATCATCCTTAACCACCCTGAGAAACCCTAATTTCATCACTGAAATACAAGGCCTTTTTGGCCATTTCACCAAACTCTTCAAAACTCCAAATTGATCACTCCATAAGCTTCCCCACTCCTAAAAATCACTTCACCAATTGAAAGCCCTCTGTCCCGAGCACTTCAACCTAACATTGTCAGACTCGAGTCACCCTCCAATTGAAATCCTATATGGACTCAACCACAACTCACATCGACGCTTCAAGGATGTTCATGGGACCAAGACAAAGCTCAAGAACAAATCTAAGTAAGGCCACATCTCTTGGGCAAAGGTAATGACCAAAATCCCTAAATTTGTGCTCGGTTTGGAACTTTATGAAAGAAACTTGTATTCCATGTGCATGTAACCATATAGATGTGTTTGTCTCACTTAGATGAAGGTGCAGGAATAAACCTCACTTAATCTAGATGAGTATCAAACGAGAACTTAAGTTTAGAAATTGAGCAGTGCTCGGGTTATGAAGATCGAGGATGATGAACGAATGTCGTTCGTTTTCTATCAAATAGACGGTTTGGATGCGGCTTGATGAGGAGATGGTACGGGAGTCGCGGCCGCATGGTAGCTGGCGCATAAAGTGTCGCAAATGGGAATGTGTCGTGTGTGCTTTCGTAGATTCGAGGATCCAGTAAGCGCCGACGTGGATAAGTAAGAATGGGTATTTCTGATTTAAATAATTACAAAAACTTTAAAAATTCATAACTTAGTGTAGAAAAATGCTAAAAATAAAAGAAAAATACCCTTGTGCTTAAAGAACAATGTGGACTAAAAAATATTTGCTTTGCATTTTTTTAAAATTAATTAAATACTATGGAACTTCCTTAAATCATAAATTACTACATATTGATCATAAAAATGTGAGATTTAGAGGGTTCATTCCTCATGCTTATATATGTTCTCTGATTTTTCCAAAGTCAGAGAATATTTTTAACATTAGAAACTCTAATTTTCAAGGTAAATCACCCTCATTTTTCTTAAAATAATAATAAGNCTCCTAGGCCAAAGTAAACATCAATTGGTCTAGATCCAAGCCCAAGCTAAGCCCAAAGTCCATGATCAAACCCAAATTCCATTTTAAGCCTAAAACCAAGCATTTCCTTAATCCTTTGTTTTAATTAAACTCTAATTACCTGAATCCATTCTAAGCATGTGATCTGACCACCTTAATCCTAGACTAAACCTATTTTTGGGCCATGGACCAGAGGTCCTTTGAATCACAGATGCTCCTCCCCTAAATTTGATTAACTCCCTAACCCATACAACGTAACTTTCCAAGCCCCAAGTTAATCATAATTAAAACTCTCAGACCTCTATGAGCTAGCTAGCCACCCCCCTTAGCCAGTTTGGCTGCCTTAGTGGCCGGAAAACCCAAAACCAAGAGGGTCACCCATGGTTTAAATCCAAAATTATACCTATCCATTATGGCAAACTTCAATTGGTTGATTGCACCACTCAGCCCTTCACATAAGCTTACTTGCACCAGTAAATCAGGGCCTGAGGCCTCCCCCTTGGCAAAAATTATAAATAGCCCCCTCCATGGCCAAACTTAGAGATCATCCAAATTCTAGGGGAAACTCTGTCAATTTGCTTCCAGAGCTTCTCACAGACTTCTTAAGTTCAATCCTATTATCATTAACCACCCATTCCCACTGAGAAACCCTAATTTCATCACTGAAATACAAGGCCTTTTGGCCATTTCACCAAACTCTTCAAAACTCCAAATTGATCACTCCATAAGCTTCCCCACTCCTAAAAATCACTTCACCAATTGAAAGCCCTCTGTCCCGAGCACTTCAACCTAACATTGTCAGACTCGAGTCACCCTCCAATTGAAATCCTATATGGACTCAACCACAACTCACATCGACGCTTCAAGGATGTTCATGGGACCAAGACAAAGCTCAAGAACAAATCTAAGTAAGGCCACATCTCTTGGGCAAAGGTATTGACCAAAATCCCTAAATTTGTGCTCGGT
Source organism: Phalaenopsis hybrid cultivar (assembly GCA_002079205.1). Lineage (NCBI taxonomy): Eukaryota > Viridiplantae > Streptophyta > Magnoliopsida > Asparagales > Orchidaceae > Phalaenopsis > Phalaenopsis hybrid cultivar. Next base: position 380,280 of record JXCR01075275.1, on the reverse strand, counting down.
TTGGAACTTTATGAAAGAAACTTGCATTTCATGTGCATGTAACCATATAGATGTGTTTGTCTCACTTAGATGAAGGTGCAGAAATAAACCTCACTTAATTTAGTTGAGTATCAAACGAGAACTTAAGTTTAGAAATTGAGCGGTGCTCAGGTTATGAAGATCGAGGATGATGAACGGATGTCGTTCGTTTTCTATCAAATAGACGGTTTGGATGCGGCTTGATGAGGAGATGGTACGGGAGTCGCGGGCCGCATGGTAGCTGGCGCATAAAGTGTCGCAAATGGGAATGTGTCGTGTGTGCTTTTGAAGATGTCGAGGATCCAGTAAGCGCCGACGTGGATAAGTAAGAATGGGTATTTTTGATTTAAATAATTACAAAAACTTTAAAAATTCATAACTTAGTGTAGAAAAATGCTAAAAATAAAAGAAAAATACCCTTGTGCTTAAAGAACAATGTCGACTAAAAAATATTTGCTTTGCATTTTTTTAAAATTAATTAAATACTATGAAACTTCCTTAAATCATAAATTACTACATATTGATCATAAAAATGTGAGATTTAGAGGGTTCATTCCGCATGCTTATATATGTTCTCTGATTTTTCCAAAGTCAGAGAATATTTTATCATTAAAAACCCTAATTTTCAAGGTAAATCACCCTCATTTTTCTTAAAATAATAATAAATTAAAAAATTACAAAAATTGGTTTGATAGATTCACTGTAGTAAGAGGAACTTAGGAAAAATAAAAAAAAAATTTCAAAATTTTAAAGTACATTTTTTAAAAAAAAAAATTAAGAAAATCACCAAAAATAAGAAAAATATAAAATAACTCAAAAAATCATCAAAATAACCCAAATTGAAGGGAATAACTTTAGAAAGTTTCTGTAAAAATTTCAAAGCCATAAAAATTATTTTTTAGTATAAAAAAGAATTTTCTAAGTAAATAAGGATTTTTTCCTTAAATAATTATAAAAAATAAAATATAAATAAAAAATTATGAAAATTGGTTTGAATTGTTCCTTAAGACCAAAGCCACTTAAGAAAAATAAAGGTCAAAATAAAATTTCTATTTTTAGCCTATTTTCTTAAGTAAATATTAA
>JXCR01075275.1:335160-378842 GCA_002079205.1 Phalaenopsis hybrid cultivar | reverse complement strand
CTTCATGGACTTAAATGTGATCCTCACTCTGTTGTAGAACTCATACTCCATTTCCCAGATCATATTTTTCACAACATATTTTAACAATTCAATTGGCTAGATTGAAAAGTAAATTAAGAGCAGAGTTGAAAAACCATCACAATTTATTTTAAATTTTAACATTGGCACATCCAAATTATCTTTTCATTTCGTCATATCTCAGAGTAGGGAAAAAGATAAATAAAACTACTAAGACTTCATGAGAAATATATAATAAAATACAAATTTCATATATAAAAGGAAGTTCATATAACAATAATAAAAAAATAACACTTATCTGAAACTCTTTCTCAAAGCAAATCCCTTCTAGCCTCTCTTAGGAAATGTAAGAAGAAAAAATCTCTCACTTCTCTTCCTCTCCAACACTTCTTAGAGAAGAATTCACACTTAAAATCACCACAAAAACTCAAAACTATAAAGAAAATAATTAACTAATGGTGTAGAATGACGTCAAATGATGTAAAGTGGCAAGAAGAGATGCGAAGAATGGGTTAAAGGGTCCGAAGGAAGTGAAGGAAGGGCCCTTTTCTGATCAATCTCAGCTTTAAATAGAGCCTAGAGTCGGTTCTCCAATAGGTGAATCCAAAAATTCTTCAAGAAGTGTCCAAATTTGTTGAATCTTCTAGAAACAGGGTCTGAACCAACACTGGCGTCCTTGGCGCCAGAGGGCATTTAATTTAGTCTGACTTCTCTGTCAAACGGCGCCGTCGACACTGAACAATTTTTCAAATTCTTCATTTTGACTCCAAATTTCATTCTTTTTGCTTCCTTTTTACTCCAAGTCTTAGAAATTAACAACCTACAATAAATCATTAAAAAAATATCTTCCATTAAAGTGCAATATCACCAAAAATGAGTATAAAATATGAGTCTAAAAATACATATATTTTTGGTACATCAACTATTCACTCAAAGCCTCGAACATAATAAGGAAATTAATTCTTAGCCTACTCATGGGATAATTAAGATGTATACTGAGCACAACTTGAAGACATTAATTTGAATTAGATAATCTAACTATTAGTCTAGCAAGGACTAAGTGAACCTAAAGTGATTTGGGAGGCCCGAAGCTTGTTTTGAGTTATCCTTTGGACATTCTTGGAAGATTCTGGATACCTTAGAGGATCTTTGAGTTTTCTAAGGCTTGTTGAAGAAAATCATCTTCAAAATATAACAATAACTGAATTGACATAAAATTCTGAAGGACCCACCAAGTTATAATATGGGACCCGATAATTTATAAATCAATAAAAAATGCCCTGACTCTACTTATCCTACATTAATAACTCTATGGCAAGGCTTTAAGTCTTGGATAAGGTATTTAAATCCATGTGAGCAACTGGGAATAATTTGCCACATATTGATCATCGGGCTTGTATAAGTGTCAGGTCTAGGTGGCTAGGGCAAGGACGACATTACTTATGTGTGCTAAACAAGGGATACGAAGTGGTATTAAGGATTGTATCTCCATTTTTCTATGGGAGCACATGTCGGTGGTGTTAAGGACAACCAGATACTCTTTCGGCTTCATAAGCAAGCCCTTTTTTGAAAGGTGATGATGCTTCAACGACAAAGGATTGCCTTTTTTTGTGATTTGTGTTAGAATTTTATTGTGTTATTGAGGAAGGGGACTGAGAAAGATCGGGATGTCGCCATTCAGTGCCTTTGTCTGGGTCTTCCTCCTTGCACTCTCGATGTGTACCTGATAATTTATGCCCTGCTTTGAGACAGACTTCTTTCTTTTGTTGTGTAATTTTTGTGTACTTGTGGCTTGATAATTCTCTTTTCTGGCTGGTTTGCTATCTAGAAGTTCATAGTAAACATGAGTGCTTGACCATTTTTGTTGTTTTTCATATTTTTTTAGCAAAATGTCCATGTTTTGCATGGGAAGTTGAGTAAAACAGTAAGAAAATTAAACAGCCAATGGCAATTCTAATTAGAGGAGAATCACCGCTGAGACGTTTATTGGTTTCTTGCAGCTGATATTAAAAACCTTCAAAAGACAATCTTCCATTCTATGCATTTTTTGTTCATTACAATAATGCAATTCTTAAAAGCATTAATTAGCAACACTAGTATCAGTGTAGAGAAAAAAGACACCAAAATGGGGAGTTTAATGAGACAAATATAACAGCTCAAAATAGCTTGGTCTTTGTTAACAGTTGTGCAATATATGTATAAAATTGAAGTATTGTAAATTTAGAAATCTACTAAAAATAGTGNAAATGGGGAGTTTAATGAGACAAATATAACAGCTCAAAATAGCTTGGTCTTTGTTAACAGTTGTGCAATATAGGTATAAAATTGAAGTATTGTAAATTTAGAAATCTACTAAAAATAGTTCATATCATTCTCTATTTGACAACACTAATTATTACTATCAAGTAAGTAGTAATCAGATGTAAAATAATCAGAACAAATTGAGAAGTTTGAGTTGGGGCGAGGATGTAGTAGTTTTGTATGGTTTGATTTTCAAATTAGCCAAATTGCAACATAAATTCAAAATCCAAAAAATTAGATTGAAACTTTAGAAGATTTTTTTTAATTCCTTCTATGAACTTCTTAGAAGAGTATAAATAGGTAATGATTATTTTTAAAAAAGATTGTTCTTGAGCACCATTGTTATCATGGTCATTATTGTTTTGAAATCTAAGTTTATATACATAAGATGTATGTGTTTGTATTTGAATCATCAATTGTTAGGGTTTTTTGGCATAATGTTATAATTTAGGAATATATGTATCAGACGGCATTAGGTTTTTGTCTCCTGGTATCATATTTTAGGCTTATATGTATTAGATCACTTCTTATGTCATATATCTCATGTAGGGAANTATTTTTAAAAAAGATTGTTCTTGAGCACCATTGTTATCATGGTCATTATTGTTTTGAAATCTAAGTTTATACACATAAGATGTATGTGTTTGTATTTGAATCATCAATTGTTAGGCTTTTTTGGCATAATGTTATAATTTAGGAATATATGTATCATACGGCATTAGGTTTTTGTCTCCTGTTATCATATTTTAGGCTTATATGTATTAGATCACTTCTTATGTCATATAACTCATGTAGGCATTTTATGTTGTTATGATTGTTTGGTAGATATGATAATGCCCATAAATTTAGTAATGATAATGTCTGTGATAATATGTATGATAATGATGAAATGTGTAATGATCTCACATGCATTGTTTGTATTTTAAAAAGAATATTATTATATTATTAAATGTTATTTTTATAGTTTTTTTTTAATTTTAGTAATCATGATATTCATTATTTAGTGTGTGTATATCTTATNTTATTTTTATAGTTTTTTTTTAATTTTAGTAATCATGATATTCATTATTTAGTGTGTGTATATCTTATTTTTGTAATATTCTGAAATAGATTATTATTTCTCAAATATTAAATATATTGTTATGACAGTTCTGTTGCAAACAACACTACTGCACACAGACAAAATAATTATTTATTCAGAAACAACTACATCACAGTTGTTTTTAAACTGGAGAAAACAAACAGTCAGCCAACTTATCTGTATCAGCTTCTGCACAACAGTTGTCAGTTGTTGTCCCAAACAAACTCTTAATTTGTGCAATGACTTAGTCTCCTAAAAATTGTATTATACACATATTAAAGTAAAGGTCGNTTTCTCAAATATTAAATATATTGTTATGACAGTTCTGTTGCAAACAACACTACTGCACACAGACAAAATAATCATTTATTCAGAAACAACTACATCATAGTTGTTTTTAAACTGGAGAAAACAAACAGTCAGTCAACTTATCTGTATCAGCTTCTGCACAGCAGTTGTCAGTTGTTGTCCCAAACAAACTCTTAATTTGTGTAATGACTTAGTCTCCTAAAAATTGTATTATACACATATTAAAGTAAAGGTCACCTCTTTGTGACAGATATGACGAAATCAAACCAAAAAAGAAAAGAGCAGAAAAAAATGTTGAGGAACAGAGTAGTGGAAATATGTCATTTTGCCCACTAGTTAAAAGGCATTTCAATGATGTCTTAAAGCTTAGCAATTGGGTAGAGTATGATTAGGACATGGCAATTATCCACAATCGTCAATGAATGATGCAGTTGGCGGCCAACAGTGTGGCCATACATGACAACAATGAATGAAGTAAGAAGCTGCAAACTTGCTTCTAGGAAGTTCAATAATACATATTTCAGAGGGGGCAAAGTGATAAATAATGGAAGTGGGTAGCCATAAAAATTAAAAGAGGTTTACTTGCAAACAAAGCATCTTGCGTGGGTCGGTCGCTGAGGCGAAGGGTTGGAACGGAGACTTTGAGCGGATAAGAACGACCGAACTCATCATCCTCCCTTCTCTTCCTACAAAACCTTCCCTTCTCCTGCTCGTTTTCTTTTGCTTCCTTTCTCCATTTTTCCCTGCTTCCTTAACAGAGAAAGGTTTCTGCTTTTCTCCATTTCTTATAGAACGGAAGAGACGCTCTGGACAAAAAGCTGGCGATTGATCAGAATTCCCCGCGCAAGGAGCTGAAGCAGTACAAGAAATNTCCATTTTTCTCTGCTTCCTTAAAAGAGAAAGGTTTCTGCTTTTCTCCATTTCTTATAGAACGGAGGAGACACTCTGGACAAAAAGCTGGCGATTGATCAGAATTCCCCGCTCAAGGAGCTGAAGCAGTACAAGAAAGCCATGGTGAGTTAACATAGGATGGCGCTTGGCTTACTAAGTTTATTTCCTTGGTTGAAATGATGTTTATTTTCTTCTCATCGGTATTGGATGGTCATCACAGGGGGTAGAGGATGAGAACAGGTGGCCGCCATGGCTGTCGCCTCTTCTTTCGACGAGCTTCTTCGTTCAATGCAAGCATCACACTGAGNTGGCGCTTGGCTTACTAAGTTTATTTCCTTGGTTGAAATGATGTTTATTTTCTTCTCATCGGTATTGGATGGCCATCACAGGGGGTAGAGGATGAGAACAGGTGGCCGCCATGGCTGACGCCTCTTCTTTCGACGAGCTTCTTCGTTCAATGCAAGCATCACGCTGATTCGCACAAGAGCGAGTGTAACATGTATTGCCTTGACTGCACGAATGGTGCGTTCTGCTCCCTCTGCCTCGCCTACCATCGCGACCACAGAGCAATTCAAGTCAGTCTTTTTTATTCTTTTCTCTGTCTCTGCCAATGCTCTTTTATGCTGCAAGCCTGCAACTGAGTGGAATTGGTTTAATCGTCTTGATGAATGCAGATAAGGAGGTCATCATACCACGATGTTATANACGAATGGTGCGTTCTGCTCCCTCTGCCTCGCCTACCATCGCGACCACAGAGCAATTCAAGTCAGTCTTTTTATTCTTTTCTCTGTCTCTGCCAATGCTCTTTTATGCTGCAACTCTGCAACTGAGTGGAAATGGTTTAATCGTCTTTATGAATGCAGATAAGGAGGTCATCATACCACGATGTTATCAGAGTTTCTGAGATTCAAAAAGTTCTGGACATCAGCGGCGTGCAAACCTACATCATCAATAGCGCCCGCGTCGTCTTCCTCAACGAGCGGCCCCAGCCAAGGCCGGGAAAGGGCGTCACAAACACCTGCGAAGTTTGTGAGCGCAGCCTCCTCGACTCCTTCCGCTTCTGCTCTCTCGGCTGCAAGGTCACACCTTTCTCCCCCCTTCTATTACTACACATCTAAATCTTTTTTCTCTAAAAAGTTCATGGCTTTGCAGTTAGTCGGCACTTCTAATGACCCGAACATGAAGAAGAAGAGGACGAGGAATCGAGGAAATGCTACATCGGGTTCAGGGGAGTCCCACTCTGGTACGAGCCATGGCAGCGAAAAAAGCACAGTGGTGCAAAGCTTCAACCTTTCAGCTCTCTCGCCGACCGTTATTAGCTTCCGCGGCGCTAGGAGGAGGAAGGGCATTCCGCATCGTGCCCCTTTCAGTAGCCTTATCCTTGAATTTTAAAGAAGCTAGACAAAGCCCCAATAGCAGTTCTCTTTACTGTGTTGTCTTCACCTATATATAAATATATACATAAGTTGGCTTCCAACTGGTCTGCACGCTTGTCTTTGTGGCGAGGAAGAAGAAGATGGCTTAGATAGAAAAGAATCGTTTTTTTTTTTACCAGCAATGACTAATATTAAGTTTAATCTTACTTCTTAGTTNTCCGCATCGTGCCCCTTTCAGTAGCCTTATCCTTGAATTTTAAAGAAGCTAGACAAAGCCCCAATAGCAGTTTCTCTTTACTGTGTTGTCTTCACCTATATATAAATATATACATGAGTTGGCTTCCAACTGGTCTGCACGCTTGTCTTTGTCGCGAGGAAGAAGAAGATGGCTTAGATAGAAAAGAAACGTTTTTTTTTACCAGCAATGACTAATATTAAGTTTAATCTACTTCTTAGATTAGAGGTTGTGTACATATGTAAATATCAAGTGAGAAGTTGATATAGATGGAAAGAATGGATTTTTTCAGTTGGGATTGGGAGTAGAATAATCAGAATTTTGCTTTCACCTCGTGGATAGATTCATGGCGGCGAAGTGGCCGTGGTCTTCCGATTTGGGGAAGGTGATTAATGGCGGCGCGGGGAGGGGGGGTGGCTATTAGAATACTGTGGACCGTTTGGCGAGTGTGCGTTTTGTTCCGCACGTGAGAAAACATTGTCCACGTGGCAGCTTAATGGTGGCTCCAGCTTTTGTTTAAAATGACAGGTGGGGTCCACGTGGCACCGTTTCTTTTCATCTCGCTCGGCAAGCGCGTCGGCCAGGTTAATCCCCCGTTTACATGCTTTCTATATTGCACCGGTCTTTCAGACCACGATGGTTACCACTAGACACGTGTAAATAATGGCGTTGTCTCTCTAGAAACACTGCATAAGTGCATGTACCGTGCGTTCCAGATGGAGTCAATGGGCACGTGCCGGATGCGTAAGTTAGTGCANATATATATATATATATATATATATATATATATATATATATATATATATATATATATATATATATATATATATATAATTGCTGAAATATACATACATCAATGTTAGTGCCAATTTGAAGGGAATGAAATACAATCTAAAACATTTGTAGAGTACTCATATTATAATATTGAATATTTTGAAGTTATTTGTTGTTTTTAAGCTAAATGCAAGGTTTTTTTTTTGTTGTTTGGTTAGATGCATGGAGAGTTACTGCCATGATGTTAGGAAAGTGGATGTTTAGATTCAACTCATTATAGATCTAAAAAAACGAGCATATTGTATTAAAAAATAATTTTAACTTATTAGGATAAAGTGAAAAAATATGATCTTAATAGGATATAATGGAAAAAAAAAAGATTCATGTAGCTGGTTCTACTTAGTGGGACAAAGGCTTGTTGTTGTTATTGTTATTGAATTCAAGATTATTCGTGAATCAAACACAAATAATATAGCATAAAGTATGGATAAATAAACAGAGAGGAGTGATGAGCAGTGATGAATAGTGTCTCTTTCAAATGCTCTATATCTATAAGAGAATTGATAAAATGTAATTTTACACTTTTGTTTCTGTTAAGAATGGGTATGCACAAGGGTATTTTTAATATTTTACATGTATAGCTAGTCATATAATCTGCATTTTGACTCAATTGGCTAAGCTTAGTTGATTTTGAGTCGACGGGGTCAGCTCGGTCGACTGAGCTTTGTCGATGTGGTCTGATTGATTGATCCAGTTTGGTTGACTATTTTTTATCCTTGGTGAGGAGCCTTTAGTGTCTCCACGGGATAGCTGAACATACTTTGTGGAACCAGGTCTTCGTTTGGATTGACTTTGCCAGGGGTTGGCTATCTCATAGAGTGACTTTAATGTAGTTCGTGACTCAGATGTTTTTTTTTTATCTCATTTTCGGTTACATGTCTTGTGTCCGGATCATTCAGTCATCGTCTTGTTAGCCAAGTGAATTAGTCTGTTTTGGCCTGGTTGGCTTAGCTAGTTTAGTCAGGTGGTTCCTACAATTTGTTGATATTGGGCTCGCCCTTATCGTACTCTTCCCCTATTGACCTTCAAATCTCTTTAAAAAAGGCGCTCACAACTTTTTAATGTATATTTCCAAAAAAAATCAAATTTTTTAAAAAAAATTGTTTATAAAATATTCTTTATGGTTTACATAAAAAAACACATAATGTTTCATTTTTCATTTTAAAAAAAAATTAAAACTACATTTCTAATACATTTTTATAGATACTTATGGGCATAATCAAATTATGCAGCTTCATTTCTAGGCATATAGACCTGCACCGTGAATAATAATACTATTAGCTTAGCACAAAAGACCAAATATTGAACCAGCAAGTAGAACATTAACTGAAGTTTCATGTACTATTTTATAATAATTTCTTTCATACATGAACTAGTAGATATATTTACACACATTTGAGCATACAAATAAAGACAAAAATTCAAGTAACATGAAAGTCAAAAACTATATATTCATGAATTAGTGTCCGGTTTGGGCATGAGTGTGCTTTCAAATTTAAGAGTAACACAAAATTCCATTTAACAAAATGTTAGCTTACATACCACTAAGCTCTAAACTACTCACATATCTAACAACTAAATTTTAATTTTTACATGCATACCACCTTTTGCATGAAAAGATGTATGTCATTTGTAAACTTATCTTTATCCTGATGGAATACATGACAAGTAAATTTTTTGTACAACCAAACATCTTCCTTTACTTCGTGATGGCATTTATCTTGTTTGAATGTTCTACAAGTTAATTGCGAACCCAAATAAGAAGGCAAAGAGTGATGGAAACCCAACAATCAGTATTATAAGTAAATATGAATCATAGCTCACATCTTGCTTGACGTAGAAAGACCACTAAAGCTCACATCTTGCTCCTCCTTTTGCTCTTAAGGGTAGAATAAAATCAATAAAATAAATATGAATCATAGCAAAAAAGATATATCATGATACAAAATTGAAAAACAAATAAAGGTTGTCCGCCATCAAATTGCTTCTTTGTTAGGTCAAGCTCGATTCCCCTAACCATGCTTGGAAAATTCAAGGAACACAGAACACAGACTCTCACCAACATCATTCTCACTTGTACTATTTTGCACAAAAATCAAAATCTTTAATTCTCCATTTACATGGCTCATTCCAAGCAATATTACGGTCAATGCAAAATAAATATTACTTTTGATGTAGTTGTTGTGACCATCCGGCACTGATGCAAACATATCTAAATGCTTGAGCAAAGCAACAAAAAATTTGACAACCTCTCTTCAAACCTATTGTTGCTTGGATGGATTACAATGAGGTATTCTAATCTATTTAGCTCTCTTTGTTAAATGAACAACAAATATTTATAGTTACCTGAAAACCACCTTCATTTTGAGTATGGGCACCAGATGAACAATTCCTCCTTCCAAAAGTGATTTGATTAAAGGGTGGTGCTTTAAATTTATGCGAGTGAAACATGTTGCAAATAAAGGTTTTGAAAAGATACATAAGCATCAATTTGTATAAATGGTGGTTTCTGTGAATACACATCAATTTGTATAAATGGTGGTTTCTGTGTCACCACACACCACAAAACTTTTGTTAGACTTTTACCTAGAAGATCAGCCGGCATTTTGAAGAATAATATAGATAATGCAACATCCACGAGGATGGAAATCCCCAAAACACGGAAGGACTACAAAAGAGGCTAAAAAGCAGGAATGAGATTCGCAGTGCATCGCCATCTGACACTAGCTCCTTCCATGAGGGAAAGTAGCTGTGATACGAGCTGCTGCAATGAAAGAGGTGCCACATGCACCACTCTTTTTCAGAGGTGGGCATGCAGCTGACGTTCAATAGGAACATGGTCCGCCCAACAGAGGACAATAGAAAAATGACTCTCAAACCAAAGAGACAAAGGTAACTCCTGAAATGGAGTCAGAACAAGTATAGAAATGTGAAGCAGAACATGCTACTAAATTCACAGCAATCTATTCCTAGTTCTCTTGGCATTCTTGCCTAATTGAAGGACATGTGGGTCCTTAGGGGAACCAGAACAGAAAGAGAGCCGAGACAGAAGCCACAATGACGACAGCAAATACAAACCTACTTCTAACAGAACACTCACCTACCTATGACGATGACATCTGTGAGAAAACGGAGGGACGGGTGTGGAAAAGACCGTCAAGTGATGCGGCACATTGCTATCGAGCGTCGGCCTTTCTCTGCAAAAGAAGTGGGCACGACTCGAGCTACTGCAACAAAACCAACTCGATATGCACGACTCCCCTTTTAAGTGGGAGGGCACATAACAAATGCCTTAGAGAACATAGAAACAACTCAATATACACGTCTCCCCTTTTAAAGGGGAGGGCATAGAGCAAACGCTTCAGAGGGCATAGGATTACGTAAGGTAATCCCATAGGGGGAAACAAAATGTATGACGCCTTCAGAAGCATAGAAAACGCTCAGAGAGAAGGGAAAGGGTTCCCTCGGCGGTAGCGATCGTATCCATCTTCTTCTTCTTACGCGTCACAGGGCAAAAAGGAACAACTATAAAAAAACAAGGAAAGGTTAAGAAAATCAATCATAAAGTACAACGACATCGATGCATGCGATAATGCAGCGAACGAACTGTCGTGGGGAAGAGAAGGGAAAATATGCATCGAGTTGCTACCCCTAGCAATAGATGCATGAGCTAAAAACCAAGGTCTCACAAAAGGGCTCAACTGTGACTCAAATGAAGAAAACTAGGTCATGATAATATGAGCAAATCTCCTAGTACGGAGAGAGGCTATAACCCCAAAAATGAAACTCCAAGTATAGAGAGAGAGACTATTCTCCATCAGAGTCGCCAAATTGTTTTCATTCAATTTTCTCTTTTTTTAAAGGAGTCGCCAGCTTGTCGATCGTTGTATACTTCTCTTATTCGAATAAATCTCTCTCCCGAATCATGCAGTGATTCGAAGAGAAGAGAAACTGAATAAGAAGGAACATACAACAAAATGACAAACAAGAGAAAAAGCTAAATGTTGAGAGTCTACGTGTGATAAACCTCACAAGGATAGGTCAAGAATGTTCACCCAAACAAGATCAGCATAGGCACCTAGGACAAATATTTTCAAAAGAAGTATCTACGTAGACTACCCATAACCAGAGAGTCAGGTGTGTGTACCTGTTAGCATTCCCAGAAGAACTTGTTCCTAATGGTTAATTACATCTTAGGGGATACCCAAGAATACTCTCGATAAAAAGAGTTTCGTTTTATATTATCATAGACCTTGGGTATAGGTAATCAAAGGAAGGTTATTCCATGTGGGAAAGCCCCGATGCTTCAAAGCTCTCGCTAAACCATCGGGCAAAAAGTGAGTCTCACACATCCTGAATGGGTAGCTGCTCATCGGTATACGAAGCCCAAAAAATAACCTAAATCATCTTGATGAGGATATCTCAGCATGTAAAGAACGTCTGATCCATAAGGGCAGAGGACAAATCATCGTATCCCAAATGGGCGGCAGCTCATCGACATCGGGTTGTTAAAATGATATCAACAAAGTCAACGAAGCAACAGGGTTCAAAGGAGCTCAACAAAAATAAGGTAGAGGTAATTAGGTCGGTGTACCACGGACCTATCATACAGAGCTACTAGGACCCTAAGTCTGCCCGGTCGTGAAGGTAGTCGACCCAACGCGTCCTGAGATCCCCGGTCTGCAATCCGTGAATTGCATCGTCCACGAGAACCCCGGTAGCCCTAAGGTCAAAGGAAGAAAACTTTATCCTATGACTAAAAGTTGGAGCTCCAATAGGTAGGACTTACACCTGTTAGTGGCAAAGATGCCTTAGGAAAAAAAGAGAAGTGGAGGTTCAGCTACAATACTGGAAATGCTCCAAATAAAAGGAGTTACACCCCGTCTGGGTCGGGGAGTCTTCTAACACCCTAGGCGCACTAAACAACCACCTATATAAAGGTATGATGGGTCATTCAGGTTAGACAAGCACAGGGACTCCTTCTCGAGACATGCAAATATGAATGCATTTATCTAGAGCGGTCCTTAAGTATTGTGGAGATCCTATTAATATATGCAGGAAAGTAAAATTACAATTTTTAAATTCTGAATATTGTTATCCTAAATTTTAGTTATCTTGAATATTTTTTTTAGGATTTTGTAGAAAAATTATGATTTTAAGTCCTAAATAGCCTATATTGCATCGTGAAATCCCAGGTCACAGAAAGAAATAAGGAAAAACAATTCAGGCAAGTGCAGGCATGCAACATAATGCAAAAAGCAAAAAAAAACAAGCCAAATAAATTAAAAAAAGCCAATGTTGCTAGGCCAGCAACGTATCCCTGAAAAGAAAAAGAGCGATCGGACTCCCATATACATGTCTGGTCCTAATTCTATACATTAATATAAAATACAGAATTAAGATACTGGGTACGAGCATCTGCTCCTAGTCCCCTTCACGTGGTTTTTGCGCTAAACACCTCGGAACCCGTACCCGTATCTTATTTTTGTTACGGGACTCTCCTAGACTCTAAAAAGTACATAAGAAAATAAAAGACTCAATCCTGCATGAAAATAAGTGTTAGCGAAAAAGCTCACATGCATATAACATATAATGAGTCATGCTTTAAAAGTGAGAGAGCTAAGTAGCACATGTAAGCAAAATGGTCATAAATCATCACATGTTCCTCTATAGCAGCACCTGTGTGTGCACATAGAGACATGGCTCCCTGCAGAAATGCTCCCTAACACGCTACCATACATATGCAACATGCAGTCACACCACAAACACAATACAAAAGAAAGATATCTGACTAGGGCAACCAATCAGCAGAGAACAATAGTCACGCATAAAAAAGATCATCTAACAAAAGGTGCATTACCTAGTATCTAAGTGTAGGGTAAGTCTGGGTATAGTGTGACTTTGACGGAGTCATCATACCGGCCCCATCCTAAGGATCTAAAGGATCTAAAGGGTGTCACGAAGAGGGGTGACACAAGTTAGATTCATTAGATCCTTAGCATATTCATACTCGTGTCAATCCCGATGAATTAACTTGCATTGTTCACTGGGGTCAACCCACCAAGCAATGCTTGTTAAGGCATCACGACCGACACGGGGTCACTCTCCTAACTAGTAGGACAAGTTGTCAAGGAATGGGCAAAATAGACAATCGTGCAGAAAGCCCACATTGTGACTGCTCAACCGAAGTACAGAACAATCAAAACAGGCGCCCAAAAGGGCAAACACACATTATACAAATGAATGCAATGATGTTACATGCAACATGGCACACACAAACGGGAAGTACCAGTAAAACATGCTAACTATAATGAGGAATTACACCTGCTCGGGGACCCGGGGTGCCATGTAACTAGCAGGCAGTGACTACATGTGAGTTTGCACAAGTAAAAGGATACATATAGAGAGGAATTACACATTACCCGAGAGGCACTCACCGAGCATACATGCAAACATACAGGATATGCATAAGACATATAACAAGTGCACCAAAGTGGTGAAAGCAAGTATGCTATGAAGGTAGTGCTCAGAAAGGACGGGCATGTCGTAGTGGCAACTATCCAAAAGAAGAGTATGTCAAGGAGGCAGTGACCCAGAGATGGGCATACATTAACAACAATGACCCAAGAAAAAGAGTATGTCGAGGAGGCGGTGACCCGAGAATGAGCATACCATATCGGTAGTATAAAAAAAAAAGGTATGCTGAGGAAGCAGTGACCTGGAGAAGGGCATATCATGACGACAACGACCCAAAATATGAGTATTCCAAGGAGGCAATGATCAGGAGATGAGTAAACTGTGACGACAGTGGCCTGAACAAATGGATATGCCGAGGAGCAGTGACCCGACAGGTGGGCATAGCGTAACGGCAGTGGCCCAGACAAAATTGTATGTCGAGGAGGCAGCGGTCCGGAGATGGGCATAATGTGATGGCAGTGTCCCAACAAATGTGCAATACAAACAAGTGATAGTGCTTATGCAAACAAACACACGTGATATGATGCAACATGCAAGCAGACCAACATGCACATGCACACAAACATGCAATATGATGCAAAAGCATATAAACATGAAAGTGATCGGTCGACCAGGCCGTGATGGTCGATCATACCAAAGAAGTGGGTAGTTCAGTTCAGGGTAACAAATCTGTCCCAAAAGAGTGGGTGATCGCCTCAGGAGAGTCGATCAAATCCAAAGTGGGTTATCGAGACCTAGGGGTCGATCAAACTCGAAAGATATAGTGATTGGCTCGGGATGACTGATCAAACCCAAAAAGGATCGGGGATCGGTTTAGGACAACCAGTTGACCCAACACAATCATGCAAACATGCCACAGATGACCACATGCAAACAATGCAACAAGATGTTCCATGCACATGCAATGTAACCCAAACAGTCGACGACACGTCAAACTTGTCCTAACGACCTCACGTAAGAAACCTAGGGTGACACCCTTAGATTTGCGGCATCACCGCCTCCATCTTTGGCGTGGCAATGTGGAGGGTTTCCCCCTCTGATTTCTCTTAAGGGAAACTCTACACCGTTGGTAGGAAGTACTAGCTAGAAAGCTTTTTCCGCTCTACAAACATCGACGATCTTATAGAACGAAGTAGCTACAAAGCTTTTCTTGTCCTCTAAGATCAAACTCAACTAATCCCTCCAAGGGAGATTAGAAGCGCCAAAGCTGTGGGAAATTGGGATTCTGACCCAATGAGGTTAAGGCCTAAGCCTCACAACATTAGAATCACTCGACTTCGTACAGAAGTGGCCAACACAGGGGACTCCTACCCTACGACTCTCTCTAGGAAATCAACAACTAATCACATAAGAATGTCATTGAGCAGACTCACGCCAGCGCACGTTCCTCATGTGGGTGATCGAACCCACACTCCTAGACACCACTAAATCCTAGGACCAACTAGGAGTTTAGGAAATCTCACAACTGCAATGGTTGCAGACGTGTTCTCCTTATGTTGAAGGAGAGCCCAAGTTTCCGGAGAACCCTGACGGTGCTCCAGTCCGCGCGATGATGTACCTTGCAGAAATGCACAGAACAATGAAAAGAGCCAAAGAGAGAGGGCAAGAGGAATGCAAAGTACCCAACAATAATTATTTTTTGCATATAAAAATATAACCCAAACTTACCTTCGAGCAGGGGTCGGACTTCACCCTTTGTGTCGTAACGCGGTCCTCGCCCAGCACACGGTCGAATCCGTGGGAAGGGAGAGGCAGCAAGGTCATCGACGACGGGAGCGCTGATAATAACAAGGTGTGGTGAGGCCACCGTCCAAGGAAGCAAAGCGGAGGCATGCTTTATATCTCACACAAAGGAGAGTGACTAAGATAAGCAGGATCAGTACACCAGCGTCGAGATAGGCCAACGAGACGTCACAGGTGAGGACTGAAGGAGGAGGCGCAACTGAAGTGAGAAGAGGTGCTGCCAAAGTGGGAGACAGACTCCTTGCTCTCTTTCTCTCTCTCTCTCTCTCTCTCTCTCTCTCTCTCTCTCTCTTATTGTGAAAAATGATGACAATAAAGCGAAAAACTGGAAACAAGAAATTCACACTATAAAATAACACACAGATTTACGTGGTTTGACAAATTGCCTACGTCCACGGAGTTGTAGAGGATTTTATTACTTCTAGAAATTACACCATCAAATGTTTCAACATTTACAAAAAATATATATTTCTCTTTCTCTCTCTGCCTTTCTCTCCTTCTCTCTTTAGCTCCAGGTGAAAGAAGAAAAAACAAAGAACTTAATTGCTACAGAAAGGAGGTGATTTTTTGGATGATTTTAGCAGGCCTAATTTCTTTCGATTTATAATAAGCAAAAAAAGGGCTTATTTTGGAAACCAGAAAGACGGGAAGCTTCTGACGGTTCCGCGTGTGACACGAAGCTGGGCACTATTCACATAAGGCATGATGTGGAGTGGGATACGACTTGAGGTGTGATGCGGAGAAAAGGGCAGGACGCAGCTCCGCTTGAGGCGCGATGGGCGAAGAGGGAGAAGTTGGAACAGGCACCATATCCAACAATTTTCCCACTTAGAGACTGGGACACTGACTGCACCACTTACTGGTTGCATCATCTGCTGGTTGTATGATATCTTCCACCTCTACAACTCAAAGCCTCTGTCTTCAAGCTAGAAGACCAATTAAAGTCGAGCACAACTTTAGTTTCTCAAGAGTAACCCCTTTAGTCAACATATCAACAGTGTTTTTGCTTCCAAAAATTTTCTTAAGTAGTAGTTGTCTTTCGTCTGACAAGGATCGAATGAAGTGATATCTGATCTGAATGTCGTTGGTCCTGGGTTGAAGAGCTAAATTCTTGGCAAGGAATATGACACTCTAACTATCACTGTTGAGAGTGTCTTTCTGAGCATCCTTACACAATTCTGTCAGGAAGCTCTGCTGCCATATAATCTCATTTGCAGCCTCTGACACTGCAACATACTCAGCTTTTATAGTGGACATAAAAACTATCTTCTGTAGATTTTAGCCCCATGACACTGCAGTACCACCAAAAGTATAAACATAACATGTAGTACTCTTTCTATTATCAATCTCTCGAGCTAAATTTGCATCAACATAGCCTTATACCTCAAGGCTCTTTCCTGAGAAACACAAGCATGTTTCTGAAGAGCTTCTTAGGTACCTTAGGATCCACTTCACAACTTCCCAATATTCCTTCCCTAGATTACCCATGTATCTGCTCACAATTCTCACTGCATGGGAAATATCTGTTCTGGTGTAGACCATGGCATACATGAGTGAGTCAATAGTTAAGGCGTAAGGAACCTTACTCATGTACTCTTGTTCTTCCTCTGTCTTAGGAGACTAATTTTTGTTGAGTCTGAAGTGACTGCCCATAAGTGTGCCAACTAGCTTGACCTTGTCCATATTGAACCTGATAAGTACTTTTTTCAAATATTCAGCCTATGAAAGTTTCAATGTTCCTCTAACTTGGTCTCTAACAATCATCTTGCCAAGGATTTGTTTTGACACTCCCAAATCTTTCATTCCAAAGTGCTCTGACACCTTCTTCTTCACATTATTAATCTCATCAATGTTGGCCCCTACAATAAGCATATCATCCATATACAACAACATGATGATATAGGAATTGTCAAAGTACCTAAAATAGCAAAAATGATATGTCTGGCATCTGTTGTACCTTGCATTGAGCATGAATTTATCAAACTTCTTGTACCACCTCTAAGAACTTGCTTCAGGCCATACAAGCTCTTCTTAGTCTGCAAACTGAATCTTCATTCCCTTTTACCATAAACCCCATCATGCTGGTGCATGTAGATTTCTTCTTCAAGATCTCCATGAAGAAAAGTTGTCTTTATATCTAACTGCTCAAGGAATAGATTTTTGATAGCAACCATAGCCATGACCATTCTGTTGGTTGTGAGTTTAACTACAGGAGAAAAGATCTCAGAATAGTCAATGTCATGCTTCTATTAAAAGACTTTTACAACAACTCTAGCCTTGTATCTTTTACTGTCATCAAGCTCGGTCTTCACCCGATACACCCATTTGTTGTACAATGCCTTATTTACTGGAGGAACTTATGTCAACTCCCATGTCTGATTTCTCAGCAGTGAATCCACCTCCTCCTTCATGGTCAACTCCAACTTGCTAGATTTTTCATCTACCAAGGTTTTTTCAGAGCGTTGTGGTTCCCCGCTATCTATCAATAAGATGTTGTTCAAAGTTGGTGAGTAACGCTGCGGTGAATGCCTGCTCCTGACTGACCTACGAACGTCGGCTGGGGTAGTGAATGACTCTGAACCTAACTATAGAATAATATGAATGGTTGACCTGGATCCATTCTTCTCGTCATTCCCATCTCTGCTCTGTACTGTGACCTCTGGTAGACCGTCAAACCTCCCAAACTCCAATTTCTGAGGAGCTACTTCAGAATTTGTACTAGCCTTATCCTTGTACATCATCTTCTCATTAATGATCACATTTCTGCTTATGATAGTTTTACAATCATGATCATCCCAGAAATGATAGCCAAATGCTTCGTCTCCATAGCCGATGAAATAACAATTCTTTGACTTACCCTCAAGCTTGCTACTTACATTAGGATTGACTAAAATATAAGAAAGACAACCCAAAAGTCTTAAGATGAGTGTTGGCATCAATTTTTGATGTCACGAGTGTAGAGTGTCCACCTGCATGATTCATGATAGTTTACGGCATGTCCGTGACGTCCGATAGTTCAGACACCTGCCCGAGACCTTATTGGCACGTGTTGAGGGTCATGTAGCTAAGGTTATTCTTCTAGGCTTTGGCTTTAGCTTATGCAAAGGCCGTTCGACATTTAGCGTGTCGGATGACATCGATCGGGCCAATGAATATTATGTAGCGCGTCACATGCGATTTTAGCTCAAATTGGCCCGATCACTTGACGAAGTGGTCCAGATGACCCCGGATGATGAAACAGACCCCGCGAGTGTGTCCGGAACATCGATTTTGCTTACGGAGGATGTCCACTTCGCTACGGCTCGCGGGCATGATAAAAATGTGTGAATTATTGTTTTGGTCACGATAGTCAAAAAAGTGGTCTGAATGACCTCGAATGACGAAACGGACTATGTCAATGCGTCCGGAACGTCGATTTTAACCAGGAAGANACTTTATAATATATATATATATATATATATTACTAATTGCTGAAATATACATACATCAATGTAATATTGAATATTTTGAAGTTATTTGTTGTTTTTAAACTAAATGTAAGGGTTTTTTTTTGTTGTTTGGTTAGATGCATGGAGAGTTACTGCCATGATGTTGGGAAAGTGGATGTTTAGATTCAACTCATTATAGATCTAAAAAAACGAGCATATTGTATTAAAAATAATTTTAACTTATTAGAATAAAGTGAAAAAATATGATCTTAATAGGATATAATGGAAAAAAAAGATTCATGTAGCATATCCTACTTAGTGGGACAAAGGCTTGTTGTTGTTATTGTTATTGAATTCAAGATTATTCGTGAACCAAACACAAATAATATAGCATAAAGTATGGATAATAAACAGAGAGGAGTGATGAGCAGTGATGAATAGTGTCTCTTTCAAATGCTCTATATCTATAAGAGAATTGATAAAATGTAATATTACACTTTTGTCTCTGTTAAGAACGGGTATGCACAAAGGTATTTCTAATATTTTACATGTATAGTTAGTCATATAATCGCCTCCTGACTCAATTGGCTAAGCTTAGTTGATTTTGAGTTGACGGGATCAGCTCGGTCGACTGAGCTTTGTCTATGTGGTCTGATTGATTGATCCAACTTGGTTGACTGTTTTCAATCCTTAGTGAGGAGCCTTTAGTGTCTCCACGGGATAGTTGAACATACTTTGTGGAACCAGATCTTCCTTTGGATTGACTTTGCCAGGAATTGGCTATCTCATAGAGTGACTTTAATGTAGTTCGTGATTCAGATGCTTTTTTTTTTTTAATCTCATTTTCGGTTACTTGTCTAGTATCTGGATCATTCAGTCATCTTCTTGTTAGCCAAGTGACTTAGTCTATTTTGGCCTGGTTGGCTTAGCTCGTTTAGTCAGGTGGCTCCTATGATCTCCTGACATTGGGCTCGCCCTTATCGTAATCTTCCCCTATTCACCTTCAAATTTCTTTAAAAAAGGCGCTCACAACTTTTTAATGTATATTTCCAAAAAAAAATCAAATTAAAAAAAAAAATTGTTTATAAAATATTCTTTATGGTTTACACAAAAAAACACTTAATGTTTCATTTTTCATTTAAAAAAAAAATTAAAACTACATTTCTAATACATTTTTATAGATACTTGTGTGCATAATCAAATTATGCAGCTTCATTTCTAGGCATATAGACCTGCACCGTGAATAATAATACTATTAGCTTAGCACAAAAGACCAAATATTGAACCAGCAAGTAGAACATTAACTGAAGTTTCATGTACTATTTTATAATAATTTCTTTCATACATGAACTAGTAGATATATTTACACACATTTGAGCATACAAATAAAGACAAAAATTCAACTAACATTAAAGTCAAGAACTATATATTCATGAATTAGTGTCCGGTTTGGGCATGAGTGTGCTTTCAAATTTAACTATTAGAGCAACACAAAATTCCATTTAACAAAATGTTAGCTTACATACCACTAAGTTCTAAACTACTCACATATCTATCAACTAAATTTTAATTTTTTACGTACATACCACCTTTTGCATGAAAAGATGTATGTCATTTGTAAGATCGTCGCAGCGCAACCATCTAGCACTTGCTCCTTCCATGAGGGAAAGTAGCACCGATACGAGTTGCTGCAACGAAAGAGGTGTCACATGCACCACTCCTCCTTTTCAGAGGTGGGCGTGCAGTCCAATAGAGACAAGGTCCGCACAACAGGGGACAGTAGCAAAATGACTCTCAATTCAAAGAGCTAAAGGTACCTCATGAAATGGAGTCAGAATAGGTGGATCCTGAGTTCCTGAACATGCTACTAAATTCGTAGCAATCTATTCCTAGTTCTCTTGGCCTTCCTACCTAATCAAAGGACAGGTGGATCCTGAAGGGAACCAGAACAGAAAGAGAGTTGAGATAGAAGTCACAACGGCAATAGTAGAGACAAACCAACTGCTAATTGAAGACTCACCTGCCTATGACAGTGAGATCTGTGAGAACATGGAGGGACGGGTGTGGAAAAGACCGTCAAGTGTTGTGTCGCATCGCTATCGAGCGTCAGCCTTTTTTTCAAAAGAAGCAAGAGCGACTAGAGCTATAGCAACAAAAGCAGCTTGATATGCACAACTCCTCTTTTAAGGAAGAAGGGCACATAACAAATGCCTCAGAGGGCGTAGGAACAACTCAATATGCACGTCTCTCCATTTAAGGGGGAGGGCACAGAGCAAACGTCTCATATGACGTAGAATTACATAAGGTAATCCCACAGGGGTGCTCGAAAGAAACAAAAGAAATGACGCCTTCAGGAGCACAGAAAATGCTCGGAGAGAAGGGAAAGGGTTCCCTAGACGGTAGCTAACGTATCCATTTTCTTGCTCTTACGTGTCGCGAGGCAAAAAGGGACAACGATCGAAAATACAGAAATGTTAAGAAAACCAATCATAAAGTACAATAACATCGATGGATTTGTTTCTTAAATTGCTTAAGCCAAAGATATTTTTGCCAAAACCTATCACCAGCCCAAATTAATTGTTGTGACAGATTCCTTTGAGGTTCTTGAGCCACCTAAGCACCTGCCCTGCCATGGCCAGCCACCAGTCACTGGAGAAGCCAAAACTGAGAGCCCCTATGCTTAAATTCAAATTCAATTTCACCCATCCAATGTGTTTAGCCCTGTTTGGTGTTTAGCATCTTGAAGCCCTCCACCACAGCTCCACATTGCACCCAATTGGAGGCCAGGACAACCACCCTAGATTATTTTACTTAAACCCCTCCTCCATGGCTTTAAAGGGGATCAAAAAAATCTTCTTCAGAGAACTCTATCAAAACTGTTTCCAGAGCTCCTCCAAGACCCCCTAACCCCATTGCAAACATCCTTTGATCATCTTCCCCATCACTTAAACTCAATTTTTGAGCTTAAATTCAGGGCAAAATTTGGCCTTCCTAAAAAACTCCTAAATTGATTTGCTCTTGAGCTTCACCAGAGCAATAGAGGAAGACCCCCATTAAAATCCCCCTATTTTAAGCCCTCTAACCTATCCCTAGACCAAGGTCGCTCCACCCTTTGATCGAACTCATACTTGGAGCCTTCACTAGAGGAAATAAACACATCTAAGAGGTTTGCCAAACTCCACTGAAGCTTCCACAAGCACCCAATCGAGGCCTAACCTCTTGGGCAAAGGTAACCCTAATTTTGGGCTCGATTTGGTCTTTTGTGAATAAAACTTGCAATTCATAGCAATGTAACCATTTAGATATACTCGTCTTGAGTAGATGAAGGTGTAGGAACAAACCTGGAGCGATTTGGTTGAGTCTAGGCTGAGATCTTATAGTTTAAAGTTGGATGGTTCACGGGTTTTTGGCTATTGGGGACGATGACGGAGAACCATCTGATCGAGCGTGTATTGGGTGGACGGACGAAGGAATGGAACACGAACCGCCGGCCGAGTCTGCGCTGAGGTCGATGGCGGCGCCAAAATAGAAGACGTCGCGTGGAGCTTCGGAGACACAGTAGGTTGACGCGACGCAGCGTCACTTAAGTAGAAAAATAAGGATTTTCTTATTTATTTAAATACCCATAACTCTAAAAATGCATAATTTTTTCATAGAAAAATCATAAAAATAAAATAAAAATATTATCTTGCTCAGTGAATAGAGGAGATTAATGTGGACTAAAAATAAAAATTATTTGACAAACATATGGTTTTTAATTAATTAAATACCCTCTGAGGTATTTTAACTCTCCATGATTAAGGAGTGCTCACCATGGCTTAAGATTTTTAGGGTTTATTCCTCATCATAGAGGGGATGTTCTCTAATTTTTCCAAAGTCAGAGAGCATCTATATACTTCTAACACTAATTTTCATGTCATGGTGACCATTTTGGCTTATTTTAATTATATGAATCAAAATATGACTTGGAAAATTATGGAAATAATTTTAGTAGGTTTCTAGTGGTCAGAGAAATCTAGAAAAAATATTGTGATGCTTTGAACTATTTTGTACATTTCTATACTTAATTAAATGTAAATATCTTCCATGAATTTATGTAAATTAAAAATATATCAAAATTTGACAAAATCAGTCCCAAATTGTTCATAAAAATCATATCTACCCATTGTAAAAATTTCAAAATTATTTGACTTAATTTATGCACTAAAGTTGATTTTCTAAGAAACCTTATATTTTTGTACAAAAAATAATTAGAATAAATTAAATACACTTGGGAAATTTGTGAAAAATGGTTTTCTGAGTTCCTTGTGATTAGATTCACTTGGGAAAAATAAAAACTATTTTTGGTAAAATACTTGATTTTTTAGCCATATTTTGGATTTAAAATAATTAAGAATAATAAAAAATTCCAAAAATATCAAATATTTCAAAATGTGCCTAATTGTTATCTAATCATTTGGGACTCATTAGTTTTCCTAAGTTAAAAATAAATTTTAAAAGCTTAAAAATGAATTTTCCTTATTTTCCCATTAAAATAATTATATTAAATGAATTAAAAATCACAAAAGTATAAGATTTGACTCTCTGAGTTTTCTAAACTTAGATAAGTCTAATTAAAATATTAAAATGATTTTTGTAATTAAAAATTTTATTTTCTATTTAATTTAATCATTAAAATTGATTAAAATTAAATAATAATAATAATAATTTAATTCATAAAATCATGAAATTTTGCCTAAGTGTTTCTCTGACCTAAGGAAACCTCTAATAATTTTCTCATAAATACAAACTTTATTTTGGATAATTAAATAAATCAACTTTTGAAAATCTTATCTTCTAAATTTAAATAATTATCTAAATTAAATTAAAATTTTGAGAGGTCCACATGTTCTCCTCTAACATTATAATTACCTCATGAATATGAAACTCTAAACCCTCAAAAATATTTGAGCTATGTTTAATGAGTTATGAGGTGAAGTGCCCCAAGGTCAAAATAGTCATTTTAGACTTTGGTGCCTTAACCAAAATTTAGGATTAACCAAGGGAAAAATTGGTAATTTTGATCTTAGTAAACATGTTTGGATGATTAAAATACAATGGGGTTAAGAGGTAGAAACTCACTCACCACCCTTGCACAACATCAACAAGATCATAATTCTCCCAACCTTCATGACTTGGAAGTTAATTGAGATCAGACGATTCTTAAGTGATGGGATTAAGTCGGAAAGATGATAGTTTACTTTTCTTAAGCCCAAAGTTGAGGATGGTTTGATCATTTGATATGGATATATGTTACTTAAATCAAAATCTTGATAATCATCGTTTCACCTATTATGATTATAAAGGTTTAGTAGTGACCTAGGCTCAATTTCTAAACTCAATTGGTTGGATCTAGAAGATAACATAATTGGTGACTAACATCTTTAAACACTACAAGTCTAAACTTAATCATGGGCACCACAATCTTGAATGATCTAAACTTGCCTTAGGGGCACCCACTCACATAGTCTTTAAACGGAACATCAATTGGTTAATCGAGTACCCTATCTTTGGGATAGTTAAATTGTTGAGTTCCACTGAGCAACGAGATAGTCACACTTCGACCTCTGATGATTAATGGAATAATATAATAAGTCAAAAAAAATGAACTTGGAATATTTCAAGTGATTTTCAAAGTGATCCGGGGACATGCCTCGAACATTTTGGAATCTATCGGACATTATGAAGAACAAATTGGACTTGACATATATTGTTCTAAAGTCATCTACTAGGATCTTCCAAGATCCAACCAAATCATAGCTTGGGGTTCAGTAGCTAAACCTTCATCTACTCCTGCAATTTAAATTTCCTTGCAATATTATATACATGCCTTGCAAATACCGACCTTTCAAGTGGTGGAGTGAGAAGACTCACCAGGTACGATTTTACATTTTACAGTACCATCTTTTCTTGTACTTTCCACACTATTTTTATACTTACAAAACTTGCATGTTAAACAACGATGACACCCTGCATCAAAACTAAAACTGTTAGGATAACTGTAAAACTAAAATCAATCAAGATAAAATTCACCACCACAACATTCAGAATATAAGACAACTCAAAATTTAATCACAAACATCACAAAATAACAATTGCAACTAAATTAAAATATCTCTATTGGATGATCGGGAATCTCTCGGAGGAGGTAACCTACAGTTGCTAACGAGGCTTCCCACGGTCTAAATGAAAGTATAGGACTAATTAAGTTGAGTGTAGTATGTTTATTTAGACTAAGTGAATCCAATAGAAAATAGTGGTACCGGAACGAGGGAGCCGTAGGATCCTAACCGGTGTCGCTCTAATCAACTTTAATATGTCACATAACATTTAAAGAACTATAACCATAGGGACATCTGATTTGATATCATAACTTGACACATTAGAAAATTTAAACTCGTTACGACGAGAAGCTTGGAGCTAGCACTGTGGGCAGCACGACCATCTTTAACAGCAAGAGGATCTACAACAACATACCTTTCCTTAGAATTAAAAAATCAAGTCATATGATTTTGAGGTTGTTTGCTTATGCAACATAAATCCTTAACTTATCTTGAGACCTTTGTATAGCTCTGTTGTACAATATAAGCCCTAACTTGTCTTAGAATTTCAAGGTTGTCGTTTGTCACGACCTAAATCTTCATATCTTCCAGGGGATTTATGTGATCGTTTCACACGAATGTAAGACCTAAAAAATAAAATTGATAGGATGAAACATTTAAATATTTCTTCTCTAAATTAAAGCCAAAACATAGAATAGCTTGGGAAGTCACCGAGGTTTCCCCCAGGATTTATGACATCCCTTAGTTCTTCTGCCCTTGGATTCCAAAAATAAAATGTTCCAAATTTGAGTCATTATCTTTTCATACCTCTTTGTCTGATCTCATTGAAAAGTCGTATCCTTTGACCTCTTTGAAGATAACATTCCCTGATTTTTATCGAGAGTTTACTTAGGTGACTTCGGTTCTCTAAGATGTAATTAACTATAGGGGTTTACCCTTATAGGAAGCTTTTTCGAACCCAGCTTAATATAAACCCTATTTAATTCTTCGTATTAAATAGGGGAACTTGTCGGCAAATAAAATGGTTTTGCAGACCAAACGGATATCATATATTTCTTAGTTTATTTGATCGAGCATCATCCTCAAATCTTATGTTTATCTTTCGGGATAGATACAAGGTTTTATGTATAGTGCTCTGTCNATACAATCTAAAACATTTGTAGAGTACTCATATTATAATATTGAATATTTTGAAGTTATTTGTTGTTTTTAAACTAAATGTAAGGGGTTTTTTTTTGTTGTTGTTTGGTTAGAAGCATGAAGAGTTAAATATTCTACTATGTCATATTAAACATTGACCATCTGCTGATGATGTTAGGAAAGTAGATGTTTAGATTCAACTCATTTTAAGAAAGGCAGAGATGGATCTAAAAAAAACTAGCATATTGTATTAAAAATAATTTTAACTTATTAGAATAAAATGAAAATATGATCTTAATAGGATATAATGGAAAAAAAAAGGTTCATGTAGCTGGCCCTACTTAGTGAGGAAGGTTTGTTGTTGTTATTATTATTGAATTCAAGATTGTTGGTGAATCAAACACAAATAATATAGCTTAAAGTATGAATAAATAAGCAGAGAGGAGTGATGAGCAGTGATGAATAGTGTCTCTTTCATAAAATGATCTATATCTATAAGAGAATTGATAAAATGTAATATTACACTTTTGTCTCTGTTAAGAACGGGTATGCACAAGGGTATTTCTAATATTTTACATGTATAGTTAGTCATATAATCGTCTTCTGACTCAATTGACTAAGCTTAGTTGATTTTGAGTCGACGGGGTGTTCGGTCGACTGAGCTTTGTCGGTGTGGTCTGATTGATTGATCCAGCTTGGTTGGCTATTTTCAATCCTTGGTGAGGAGCCTTTAGTGTCTCCACGGGATAGTTGAACAAACTTTGTGGAACCAGGTCTTCCTTTGGATTGACTTTGCCAGGGGTTGACTATCTCATAGAGTGACTTTAATGTAGTTCGTGACTCAGATGTTTTTTTATCTCATCTTTTGTTACATGCTTGTGTCTGGATCATTCAGTCATATTCTTGTTAGCCAAGTGACTATTTGATGTATATTGGGAACCAGGTCTTCCTTAGGATTATTCAGTCATATTAGTCCGTTTTGGCCTGGTTGGCTTAGCTCATTTAGTCAGGTGGCTCTACGATCTCCTAACATTGGGCTTGTCCTTATCGTACTCTTCCCCTATTGACCTTCAAATCTCTTTAAAAAAGGCGCTGACAACTTTTTGATGTATAATTCCAAAAAAAAATCAAATTTTAAAAAAAAATTGTTTATAAAATATTCTTTAAGGTTTACATAAACTAACACTTAATGTTTTATTTTTCATTAAAATAAAAAATAAAAAACCCTACATTTCTAATACATTTTTATAGATACTTGTGTGCATAATCAAATTATGCAGCTTCATTTCTAGGCATATAGACCTGCACCGTGAATAATAATACTATTAGCTTAGCACAAAAGACCAAATATTGAACCAGCAAGTAGAACATTAACTGAAGTTTCATGTACTATTTTATAATAATTTCTTTCATACATGAACTAGTAGATATATTTACACACATTTGAGCATACAAATAAAGACAAAAATTCAACTAACATTAAAGTCAAGAACTATATATTCATGAATTAGTGTCCGGTTTGGGCATGAGTGTGCTTTCAAATTTAACTATTAGAGCAACACAAAATTCCATTTAACAAAATGTTAGCTTACATACCACTAAGTTCTAAACTACTCACATATCTAACAACTAAATTTTAATTTTTACATACATACAACCTTTTGCATGAAAAGATGTATGTCATTTGTAAAATTATCTTTATCCTCATGGAATACATGACAAGTAATTTTTTTGTACAACAAAACATCTTCCTTTGCTTCGTGATGGCTTTTATCTTGTTTGAATGTTCTACAAGTTAATTGCGAACTCAAATAAGAAGGCAAAGAGTGATGGAAACCCAACAATCAGTATTATAACTAAACCCAAGAAATCATGTTTGATGTAGAAAGAGCACCAAAGCTCACATCTTACTCCTCTTTTTGCTCTTATGGGTAGAAAAAAACTCAATAAGAAAAAATATGAAGCATGGCAAAAAAAGCTATATCATGATACAAAATTGAAAAACAAATAAAGGTTGACAGTCATAGGTTGACCGCCATCAAATTGCTTCTTTGGTAGGTCAAGCTCAATTCCCCTGACCCTTTTTAGAAAATTCAAGGAACACAGAACAAAGACTCTCACCAACATCATTCTCACTTGTACTAATTTTCACAAAAATCAAAATCTTTAATTCTCCATTTACATGGCTCATTCCAAGCAATCTTACGGTCAATGCAAAATAAATATTACTTTTGATGCAGTCGTTGTGCCCATCCAGCACTGATGCAAACATATCTAAATGCTTGAGCAAAGCAACAAAAAATTTGACAGCTCACTTCAAACCTATTGTTGCTTGGATGGATTGCAATGAGGTATTCTAACCTATTTAGCCCTTTTTGTTAAATGAACAACAAATATTTATAGTTATCTGAAACCCACCTTCATTTTGAGTATGGGCACCAAATGAACAATTCCTCCTTCCAAAAGTGATTTGATTAAAGTGTGGTGCTTTAATTTGTGCGAGTGAAACATGTTGCAAATAAAGGTTTTGAAAAGATGCATACGCATCAATTTGTATAAATGGTGGGAGATTTTTCTGTGTCACCACACACCACAAAACTTTTGTTAGACTTCTATCTAGAAGATTAGGCGACATTTTGAAGAATAATATAGATAATGCAACATTCATGAGGATGAAAATCCTCAAAACATGGAAGGACTACAAAAGAGGCTAAAAAGCAAGAAAGATTGTCGCAACGCATAGCCATCTGGTACTAGCTCCTTCCTTGATGGAAAGTAGCACTGATACGAGCTGCTGAAACGAAAGAGGTATCACATGCACCACTCCTCCTTTTCAAAGGTGGGCATGCGGTAGACGTCCAATAGAGACATGGTTCGCACAACAGGAGACAGTAGCAAAATGACTCTCAATTCAAAGAGCTAAAGGTAACTCCTTAAATGGAGTCAGAACAGGTATAGAAACGTGAAGCATAACATGCTACTAAATTTGTAGCAATCTATTCCTAGTTCTCTTGGCCTTCCTACCTAATCAAAGGACAGGTGGATCCTGAGGGGAACCGGAATAGAAAGAGAGTTGAGATAAAAGTCACAACGACGATAGCAGAGACAAACCAACTACTAATTGAAGACTCACCTGCCTATGACAGTGAGATCTGTGAGAACACGGAGGCACTGGTGTGGAAAAGACAGTCAAGTGCTATGTCGCATCGCTATCGAGCGTCAGCCTTTCTTTGCAAAAGAAGCGGAAGCGACTAGAGCTATTGCAACAAAAACAACTCGATATGCACAACTCTCCTTTTAAGGAAGGAGGGCACAGAACAAATGCCTCAGAGGGCATAGAAAAAACTCAATATGCACGTCTCCCCTTTTAAGGGGGAGGGCACAGAGCAAACGTCTCAGAGGATGTAGGGTTACGTAAGGTAATCCCATAAGGGTGCTAGGAAGAAACAAAATGAATGACCCCTTCAAGAGCACAGAAAACGCTCGGAGAGAAGGGAAAGGGTTCCCCCGGCGGTAGCTAACGTATCCATCTTCTTGCTCTTACGTGTCGCGGGGCAAAAAGGGACAACGATCGAAAATAGGGAAAGTTTAAGAAAACCGATCATAAAGTACAATGACATCGATGCATACAATAATGCAGCGATCGAACTGTCAAGGGAGAGAGAAGGGGCAGAACGCGTCGAGTTGCCACCCCTAGCATATAATGCATAGACTGAAAACCAAGGTCTCACAAAAGGGCTCAACTTTGACTCGAAGGAAGAAAACCAAGTCACGATAATATGAGCGAAACTCCTAGTACGGAGAGAGGTTATAACCTAGAAGCGAAGCTTAAAGTATGGAGAGAGAGACTCTTCCCCAATGGAGTCGTTAGATTGTTTCCGTTCATTTTTTGTTTTTTTTAAAGGAGTCGCCAGCTTGTCGATCATCGTATGCTTCCCTTATTCGAATAAATCTCCCTCCCAAATCATATCGGTAATTCGAAGAGGAGAGGAACTGAATAAAAAGGGACATACGATAAAATGACAAACAAGAGAAAAAGCTAAACCTCGCAAGGATAGGTCAAGCATGTACGACCAAACAAGATCGTGCAGAGGCACCTTGGACCGATATCCGTGAAAGAAATATCTACGTAGGCTACCCATAACCAGAGAGTCAGGTGTATGTACCTGTTCTAGGGTCAAGAGCACTCCCAAAGGAACGTGTTCCTACTGGTTAATTACATTTTTAGGGATACACAAGAATACTTTTGATAAAAGGAGTTTTGCTTTATATTATTATAGACCAGAGGTATAGGTAATCCAAGGAAGGTTATTCCATGTGGGAAAGTCCCGATGCTTCAAAGCTCTCACTAAACTATTGGGCAGAGATTGAGTCTCTCACATCCCAAATGAATAGAGCTCATCGACATATGAAGCACCCAGAATAACCTAAATCATCTTAATGGGGATATCCCAACACGTCAGAGGACAAATTATTGTATCCTAAATAGGCGGCAACTCATCTGCATCGGGTCATCAAAATGATATCGACGAAGTCAAAGGAGCAACAACGCTCAAAGGGGCTCAAAAAAAGGAAGGTAAAGTGATCCTAGAACGTAGAGGTAACTAGGTCGGGGTACACAGCTACCAGGACCCTAAGTCTATTCGATCGTGAAGGTAGTCGACCTAATACGTCCTGAGATCCCTAGTCAGCAATCCGTAAATTGCATCATCCACGGGAAACTTAGTAGCCCTAAGGTCAAAGATAGAAAACTCTATCCTATAGCTAAAATCTAGAGATCCAAGAGATGAGACTTACACCTGATAGTGGTAAAGATGCCTCAGGAAAGAAAGAGAAGTGGAGGTTCAGCTACAATGTTGGAAATGCTCCAAATAAAAGGTCTTACACCTCATTTTGGTCGAGGAGTCTTCTAACACCCTAGGCACACTAGACAACCACCTATATAAAGGTATGATGGGTCAGATGGGCTGGAGAAGCACAGGGACTCCTCCTCGAGACATGCAAATATGAATGCAATTATCTAAAGCAATCCTTAAGTATTGTGGAGACCCTATTAATATATGCATGAAAGTAAAATTGTAATTTTAAATCCTGAATATTTTAATCCTAAATTTTAATTATCTTGAATATTTTATTTATGATTTTTTAGAAAAATTAGGATTTTAAGTCATAAAGAGCCTATATTGCATCATAAAATCTCAAGTCACAGAAAGAAACAATGAAAAACAATTCATGCAAGTGTAGGCACGCAACATGATGCAAAAAGCAAAAAAAAACAAGCCAAATAAAATAATAAAAGGCCGATGTCGCTATGCTGGAAACATATCCCAGAAAAGAAAAAGAGTGGTCGAACTTTGCATATGCATGTCCGGTCCTAATTCTATGCATCAATATAAAATACATAATTAAGATACGGGGCACGAGCATCTGCTCCTAGTCCCCTCCACGTGATTCTCTTGCTAAATGCCTAGGAACTCGTGCTCGTATCTTATTTCTGCTACAGGACTCTTCTAGACTCTAAAAAGTACATAGGAAAAGAAAAGACTTGGTTCTGCATGAAAACAAGTGTTGGTGGGAAAGCTCACATGCATATAACGTATAATGAGCCATACCTTAAAATTGAGGGAGCTAAGTAGATCTGCAAACAAAAGGGTCATAAATCATCACATGCTCTCCCATAATAGTATATGTGTATGTACATAGAGGCATGACTCCCCACAGGAAAGTGCCCTAACACACTACCATACATATGCAACATGTATTCACACCACAAGCACAATAAAAAAAATAAGATGTCTAACTAGGGCAACCAATCCGGTAGAGAACAATAGTCAGGCATCAAAAATACTACCTAACACCCTAAATCCAAGCCTAGCACACCATCTAATGAAAGGTGCAATAGCATAGTATCTAAGTGTAGTGTAAGTCTGGATATAGTATGAATTTGACGGATCGCCATACCAACCCCATCCTAAAGATTCAAAGGAGCTAAAGGGTGTCACAAAGAGGGGTGACACGAGTTAGATCCATTAGATCCTTAGAACAGTCATACTCATGTCATTCCCAATGACTTAACTTGCATTGTGCACCGGGATCAACCCAGCAAGCAATGCTCATTAAGGCATCGCGACCAACACGGGGTCACTCTTCTAACGAGTAGGACAAGTCATCGATGAATGGGAAAAACAGACAATCATTCAGAAAACCCACATTGTGACTGCTCGACTGAAGTACATGACAATCATAATGGGCGCTAAAAGGGTGAACACACATCATAAAAATGAATGCAATATTGTTACATGCAACATGACACACACAAACGAGATGAAGGCTACATGTGAGTTTGCATCAAGTAAAATGATACATATAAAGATGATTTACACCTTACCCGAGAGGCACTCACTGAGTACACATGAAAACATGTAAGATATGCAGAAGACATATAACAAGTGCATAAAAGTGGTGAAGGCAAGTATGTCATGAAGGAAGTGGCTTAGAAAGGACAGACATGTCATAGCGGCAGCGACCTAAGAGATGAGCATGCTAAGGAGGCAGTGACCCAGAGATGAGCATAACATAACTGTAGTGACCCGAAAAAAAGAGTATGTCGAGGAGGTAGTGATAAAAAAATGAGCATATTTTAGAGGTATGACCCGAACAAAAAGGTATGTCGATGAAGCAGTGACCCGGAGATGGACATACCGTGACTGCAGTGGCTCAAACAAATGGCTACGTCAAGGAGGCAGTGACCTGACAGATGGACATACCGTAGCGACAGTTGCCCGGACAAAAGGGTATGCCGCGAAGGTAGCGACCCGGAGATGGGCATACCATGACAGCAGCAGCCTGACAAATGTGCAAGACAAATAAGTGATAGTGCTCATGCAAACGAACACACGGGATATGATGCAACACGCAAGCAGACCAACATGTGCATGCACAAAAACATGCAATATGATGCTAAAGCATACAAATATGCAAGTGATCGATCAGCGGAGCTGTGACGGCCAATCAGATTGAAGAAGTGGGTGAATCAGTTTGGGGTAACAAATCTGACCTAAAAGAGTGGATGATCATCTCGGGATAGTCAATCGAATCCAAAGTGGGTAATCGATACATAGCGGTCGATCAAACCCAAAAGCTAGGGTGATTGGCCTGGGACGACTGATCAAACCCAAAAAAGGATTGGGGATCAATTTAGGGCAACTGGTCAACCCAAAGTGCTTATAAGATCATGCAAACATGCCACATATGACAACATGCAAACAATGAAATGAGATGGTTTGTGCACATGCAATGAAAACCAAACAATCGACGAAACGTCAAACTCATCCTAACGACCTCACGTAGGAAACCAAGGATGACACCTTTGGATTTGCGGCATCACCGCCTCCAGCTTTGGTGTGGCAATGTGAAGGGTTTCCCCCTCTAATTTCTCATATAGGAAACTCTCCACCGTTCTTAGGGCGAACTGGCAATAAAGCTTTTTCCGCTTTACGAACACCGACATCTTATAGAACGGACTAGCTATAAAGCTTTTCCCATCCTCTAAAATTAAACTCAACTAATCTCTCCAAGGGAGATTAGGAGAGCCAAAACTATGGGAAATCGGGATTCCAACTCGGTGGGGTTAAGACCTAAGGCTCACAACAGGGAATCACTCGGCTTTTGTACAGAAGTGGCCAACACATGGGATTCCTACTCTACGGCTCCCTCTAAGAAATCAACGACCAAAAAAACCCACACACGTAGACAACACTAACACCAAGGGCCAGCTAGGAGTTTAGAAAATTTCACCACCATGATGGTTGCAGACGTGCTCTATTCTCACGTTTCTGGCAAACCCCGACGGTGCTCTGGTCCACTCGACGACGTACCTCGTAAAAATGAAAGGAACAATGAAAAGAGCCAATGAGTGAGGGCAAGAGGTATGCAAAGTAACTAAAAATAATTAATTTTTTCCTATAAAAATATAACCAAAACATACATTCAAGCAGTAGTCGGACATCGCCCTTTGCGTCATAACACGGTCCTCCCCATGCACACAGTCAAAGCCGTGAGGAGGGAGAGGCAACAAGGTCGTCGGCGATGGGAGCGCCGACGGTAACAAGGTGTAGGGAAGCCACCGACCGAGGAGGCAAAGCGGCGACATGTTTTATATCTCACACAAAGGAGAGTGACTAAGGCCGGCAGGATCTGGACACCGACGTCGAGACAGACCAACGGGGCGTCGCCGACGAGGACTGAAAAAGGAGGCACTTCCAAAGTGAGAGGATGTGCGGCCAAAGTGGGATAGAGACTCCTTGCTCTCTCTCTCTCTCTCTATCTCTTTCTCTCGGGTAAGACTTTGGCTGAGGAAAAAGTCGGTGATGTAAGGGCTTCAGGTGGGCAACAGCATCGTGGGTCACCGATGTGGTAGGTCGACGGGTGGAGAAGGATTGGTCGGCCAAGATGAAATAAAAGATGCAACGGGTTCGTCGACAGCTGGAGGAGGAGATGAAGAGGATTGAGACGGCCAACGTCAGAGAAGAAGCTGCGATTGGTGGCAAGATTGACCGACGAAGGGGTGAGCGAGGCGAGGAGGAAGGGTTCGTGAATAGCGAGGTGACGACACTAGGTTTTGCATTCAGGCAGAGCTGGGCATAGCGATGGATTATATAGGAATAAATAATAATAATAATATTATTATGATAATAATAATTATTATTAATTTAGTAAGCCCCGCGCATTTTGGCTTAGACGTGCCATAATTTTGAATGAAGATTCTCCCTAAATAAAATGGATGTTTCGGACATGCTAGCGCAGTTCGTTTCATCATCTAGGGTTGTTTGGACCACTTTTTTGGTGATCGGGCTAAAAATGATAATTTGCATATTTTTAGCTTGTACGCGAAGCCGTGGCGAAATGGATGTCCTGCCTAAGTGAAATCGACGTTTCAGACGCAATTGCTTGGTCCGTTTAGTCGACCGGGGTCATCTGAATAAGCTCGTTGACATACAAGCCAATTCGAGTTAGTTTCCCGCGTGCAGTGCAATGAGTAATATTCGTTGACCTGATCGGAGTCGTCTGACGAACAAAATACCGACCGACCTTCGCCTAAGCAACAGCCAAACCCTAGCAGAATGACTCTGACTACGTGTCTGTTGACCTCACTTTTGGTTGAGATTTAGTTTTCCCTTTTTAGTAGCTTAGGGTGTAGCTATAGGACTTTCCTATTGACTATTCCTAGAAATCTAGAAAAGGAACTCTTACCATTAGAAACTCTAAACTCTTTCTTGCTCAACTTGAAGTTGCATATATTGGTCCTAAACTCCTGCACTTAGTAGGTGGGATCAATATGGCGGATCTCAAGAGGAGTCCCCATAGGACTGCTTGACTTTAGGGTTGACTCTGGGTGTTGGTATGGAGTTGGTTCACTCACTTGAACTCACTTTCACTCACAATCACTCACAATCCTAAACCTAAAATTGTTTACTTTGATCCATTGATCTTTTAGGAAACTCATGTAGTTGGTCCCCTAGACCCACTAATCCTAGGCTAGGAATTAGCTAAAACCACTACATGGAGGACCCAAATGGGGATTTCATTGGTTCATAGCTCATATAAGGTGGTTGGTACACCAATTCTACCAAAGTGTCCAATTTGGCCTTTTGCCCCTAAATCCACCCAAATTACCTAAGTACCCTTGAAACCCTAAATTTGGTCAAAATCTCAAATTCACCCAAAATACCCAAATTTGTTCAAAAATCATCTCAACCCATTTCTAAATACCCAAATTTCCCAAAACCACCCAAAAATTCCAAAATTACCAAAATACCCCCAAATTTGCCAAAATTACAAAAATAACCTTGACACCCCAAACTTTCCAAGAACATCCAAAATCACTTCAATTGTCTTTAAAACCATTTTGGACCATCCAATTGGACACAATTCGACCAATTTGACCATTTTGACCAGAACCTCCAAATTGCCTTTAAAGGCTCAATTTCCCCAAATTCACCTCAAATGTCCATCAATTTCTCCCTAAATCCCCTCAATCCTAAACTCAATTCATATTTCATTTGACCAATCAAAACTAAATCCAAGCCCAATTGGCCCATCCTTTGAGCTCAATTTTGATCTAATTCAAAACCCCGAATTTTAACCATATGGTCTAATCTCACCTAATTGAACCCCATAGCCAAATCAATTTGCCCTAATTTGAATCCTAAACTCTTTATAGAAGTCCTATACACCAAATTTGAAATTAAATTGACCTTGGTGAAACCTCAATTTCACTTAATTTTAACCCAAGTCCAAAAATCCTCAAATTTGCCCCAAATTGGCCATACATCCAAATTCTACAAAATTAAATGCCTTAACCCCAAAATTGACACCCAATTTATGTTGAAAAATCTTCATGATATTCCTATAGGCTATTCTCAACCATCAATTTGGACTTAGCCCAACCTTAGCCCAACCTAGATCAAAGTCTAGTCCATTTTGCCCAAATTGACCAAAATGCCAAAATCCTTCAAATTGAGCTTCCAATTGAACTTAAAATGACTTCAATCCTTCACCAAAAATTTTCATGACAATCATCTACATAATTTTTATCAATCAATTGGGCTCAAAATTCATGGCTAGTCTAACCCAAACCCAACCTTTGACCATTTGGACCCAAATTGGACCCATGCACTAAAATTGACTTAGCCATCATAAGGCCACCAAATTGATGACTCCACAGCCACTAAGCTCACCTTTTAGACCAGGCTAAACCATACTTAGCCCACCCTAGATGAGCCATGGACTAAAGGTCCCCTAAATCAAGGGATTTGTTTCTTAAATTGCTTAAGCAAAAGATATCTTTGTCAAAACCTATCACCAGCCCAAATTAATTGTTGTGACAGATTCCTCTGAGGTTCCTAAGCCACCTAAGCACCTCCCCTGCCATAGTTAGCCACCCTAGTAACCGAAGAAGCCAAAAATGAGAGCCCCTATGCTTAAATTCAAACCCAATTTCACCCATCAAATGTGTTTAGCATCTTGAAACCCTCCACCTCAGCTCCACATTGCACCCAATTGAAGGCCAGGACAACCACCCTAGATTGTTTTACTTAAACCCCTCCTCCATAGCTTTAAAGGCGATTAAAAAAATCTTCTTCAAAGAACTCTGTCAAAACTGTTTCCAGAGCTCCTCCAAGACACCCTAACCCCATTGCAACCATCCTTTGGTCATCTTCCCCATCACTTAAACTCAATTTTTGAGCTTAAAATTAGGGAAAATTTGGCCTTCCAAAAAAACTCCCCCAAACCCTAAATAGATTTGCTCCTGAGCTTCACCAGAGTAAGAGAGGAAGATCCCCATCAAAATCCCCATATGTTGAGCCCTCTAACCTATCCCTAGACCAAGGCCGCTCCACCCTTTGATTGAACTCATACATGGAGCCTTCACTAGAGGAAATAAACACATCCACGAGGTTTACCAAACTCCACTGAAGCTTCCACAAGCACACAATCGAGTCCTAACCTCTTAGGCAAAGGTATAGCTCATTAACCCTAATTTTGGGCTCGATTTTGTCTTTTGTGAAGAAAACTTGCAATTCATAGTAATGTAACCGTTTAGATATACTCGTCTTGAGTAGATGAAAGTGTAGGAACAAACCTGAAGTGATTTGGTTGAGTCTATGCTGAGATATTACGGTTTAAAGTTGGATGGTTCACAGGTTTTTGGCTATCAGGGACGATGACAGAGAACAGTTTGATCGAGCGTGTATTGGGTGGACGGACGAAGGAATGGAACACGAACCGCGGGTCGAGTCAGCACTGAGGTGGATGGCGGCGCCAAAATAGAAGACGCCGCATGGAGCTTCGGAACCACCATAGGTTGACGCGGCGCTGCATGACTTAAGTAGAAAAATAAGTATTTTTTTTATTTATTTAAATACCAATAAATCTAAAAATGCATAACTTTTCATAGAAAAATCATAAAAATAAAATAAAAATATTCTCTTGCTCAGTGAATAGATGAGATTAATGTAGACTAAAAATAAAAATTATTTGACAAACATATGATTTTTAATTAATTAAATACCCTCTGAGGTATTTCAACTCTCCATGATTAAGGAGTGCTCACCATGGCTTGAGATTTTTAGGGTTTATTCCTCATCATAGAGGGGATGTTCTCTGATTTTTCCAAATTCAGAGAGCATCTCTATACTTCTAACACTAATTTTTAAGCTAGGGTGACCATTTTGGCTTATTTTAATTATATAAATCAAAATATTACTTGGAAAATTATGGGAATAATTTTAGTAGGTTTCTAGTGGTCAGAGAAATCTAGGAAAAATATTGTGATGCTTTGAACTATTTTGTATATTTCTATACTTAATTAAATGTAAATATATTCCATAAATTTATGTAAATTAAACATATATCAAAATTTGACAAAATCAATCCCAAATTGTTCATAAAAATCATATCTACCCATTGTAAAAATTTCAAAATTATTTGACTTGGTTTAAGCACTAAAGTTGATTTTCTAAGAAACCTTATATTTTTTGTACAAAAAATAATTATAATAAATTAAATACACTTAGAAAAATTGTGGAAAGTGGTTTTCTGAGTTCCTTGTGATCAGAGGCACTTAGAAAAAATATAAAATATTTTTGGTAAAATACATGATTTTTTAGCCATATTTTGGATTTAAAATATTAAGAATAATAAAAAATTTTCAAAAATATTAAAATATTTCAAAATGTGTCTAATTGTTATCTGATCATTTGGGACTCATTAAAATATTTTTCGTAATTTTTCTAAGTTAAAAATAAATTTTAAAAGCTTAAAAATGAATTTTCCTTATTTTCCCATTAAAATAAATATATTAAATGAATTAAAAATCACAAAAGTATAAGATTTGACTCTCTGAGTTTTCTAAACTTAGAGAAGTCTATTAAAAATATAAAAATAATTTTTTAAATTAAAAATGTTATTTTCTATTTAATTTAATCATTAAAATTGATTAAAAATTAAATAATACTAATAATAATTTAATTCAAAAAATCATGAAATTCTGCATAAGTGTTTCTCTGACCTAAAGAAACCTCTAATAATTTTCTCATAAATACAAGCTTTATTTTGGATAATTAAATAAATCAACTATTGAAAATCTTATCTTCTAAATTTAAACAATTATCTAAATTAAATTAAAATTTTGAGAGGTCCACATGTTCTCCTCTAACATTATAATTAACTCATGAATATGACATTCTAAACCCTCAAAATTATTTGAGTTGTGTTTAATGAGTTATGAGGTGAAGTGCCCCAAGGGCAAAATAGTCATTTTAGACTTTGGTGCCTTAACCAAAATTTAGGATTAACTAAGGAAAAAATGGGTAATTTTGTTCTTAGCGAACATGTTTGGATGATTGAAATACAATGGGGTTAAGAGGTAGAAACTCACTCACCACCCTTGCACAACATCAACAAGATCATAATTCTCCAAATCTTCATGACTTGGAAGTTAATTGAGATCAGACGATTCTTAAGTGATGGGCTTAAGTCGAAAAGATGATAATTTACTTTTCTTAAGCCCAAAGTTAAGGATGGTTTGACCATTTGATATGGATATATCTTACTTGAATCAAAATCTTGATAATCACCATTTCACCTATTATGATTATTAAAGGTTTAGTAGTGACCTAGGCTCAATTTCTAAACTCAATTGGTTGGATTTAGAAGATAACATAATTGGTGACTAACATCTTTAAACACTACAATTCTGACCTTAATCACAGGCACCACATTCTTGAATGACCTAAACTTGCGTTAGGGGCACCCACTCACATAACCTTTAAACGGAACATCAATTGATTAGTCGAGTACCTTATCTTCGGGATAATTAAATTGTTGAGCTCCACTGAGCAACAAGATAGTCACACTTCGACATCTGATGATTAATGGAACAATATGATAAGTCCAAAAAAATGAACTTGAAATATTTCAAGATATTTTCAATGTGATCCGGGGACATGCCTCGAACATTTTGGAATCTATCAGACATTCTGAAGAACAAATTGGACTTGTCATATGTTGTTCTAAATTCATCTACTAAGATCTTCGAAGATCCAATCAAATCATAGCTTGGGGTTCGATAGTTAAACCTTCATCTACTCCTGCAATTTAAATTTCCTTGCAATATTATATACATGCCTTGCAAGTACTGACCTTTCAGGTGGTGGAACGAGAAGACTCGTCAGGTGCGCTTTTACATTTTATAGTACCATCTTTTCTTGTACTTTCCACACTATATTTTTATACTTACAAAACTTGCATGTTAAACAACGATGACACCCTGCATGAAAACTAAAATTGTTAGGATAGCCGTAAAACTAAAACCAAAACTAAAATCAATCAAGATAAAATTCACCACCACAACATTTAAAATATAAGACAACTCAAAATTTAATTACAAATATCACAAAATAACAATTGTAACAAAATTAAAACATCTCTATTGGATGATCGAGAATCCCTCGAAGGAGGTAACCTACGGTTGCTAACGAGGCTTCATATGGTCTAAATGAACGTATGGGACTCATTAAGTTGAGTGTAGTAAGTTCATTTGAACTAAGTGAATCTAATAGAAAATAGTGGTACCTGAATGAGTGAACCGTAGGATCCTAACCGGTGTCGCTATAATCAACTTTAATATGCCCCATAACATAAAGAACTATAACCATAGGGACATCTGATTTGATATCATAACTTGACACATTAGAAAATTTAAACTCGTCACGATGAGGAGCTTAGAGCTAGCACTGTGGGCAGCACGGCCATCTTCAACAGCAAGAGGATCTACAACAACATACATTTCCTTAGAATTAAATAATCAAGCCATAGGATTTCGAGGTTGTTTGCTTATGCAACATAAATCTTCAACTTATCTTTAGGCCATTGTATAGCTCTGTTATACAATATAAGCCCTAACTTGTCTTAGGATTCCGAGGTTGTCGTTCGTCACGACCTAAATCTTCGTATCTTCCAGGTGATTTGTGTGATTGTTTCACACGAATGTAAGCCCTAACAAATAAAATTGACAGGATGAAACATTTAAATATTTCTTCTCTAAACTGAAGCCAAAACATATGATAGCTTGGGAAGTCACCGAGGTTCCCCACCACATTTATGACATCCCTTAATTCTTCCTTCCTTGGATTCTAAAAATAAAATGTTCCAAATTTGAGTCATTATCTTTTCACACCTCTTTGTCTGATCTCGCTGAAAAGTCCTATCCTTTGACCTTTTTGAAGATAATATTCCCTGATTTTTATCGAGAGTTTTCTTAGGTGACTTCGGTTCTCTAAGATGTAATCAACTATATGGGCTTGCCCTTATAGGAAGCTTTTCCAAACCTAGTTTAATATAAACCTTATTTAATTTTTTGTATTAAATAGGAAAACTTGTTGGCAAATAAAATGGTTTCGTAGACCAAACATATATCATATATTTCTTAGTTTATTTGATCGAGCCTCATCCTCAAGTCTTATTTTTATCTTTCGGGATAGATACAGAATTTTATGTATAGTGTTCTTTCATTTAAACTATAAAAAAATATGGGNCCCCTTTTTACTTACCTGAGCATGTTGCTTCTTTGTCTTTTTTTTTTACTTTGGCTTTCTCATATATATCTCGACTTCTCATTATTTTTTTAACTTCATTCCACCACCTCCCTACACTATTTCACCACTTCACTCACTCCGCATCCTACACTAAATTAGATACTACATCACTTCACATCCCTGCACCACGCCTAAAGAGGCTTAACTGCTTTGACACGTATTCTGATTTTCTTTGAAATTGATAAACAACCCACCTCCTTTCCTAAATTGTGTTAGGTGGATTTTCTTCTCCTCTCTCTCCTTGTTCCCTTGTCCCTTGTTTCTCCTTGCTTCTTGGTCTAAATCCCGTACTCATGTAGGACGCACGAGTGCGCACGTATAGTACTCTTGCTATATGTGGGGCCATCAAGCAAGGCTGTAATTAGAGTGTGTGACGTTTAGGACGGTTATAAGATTGCATTATAGAGAATCGGGTCCCTTAGAATAGCATCTGCCAACTCAAAGACCCTGGAGAGGGTAGAGTAGGGAATTTTTACAGATACTTTTTGCCCAACCTTAGGGTTTTACCGCCGACAGCCTAAAGTTGCAAGTAGTCATAGTTAGACTAGGGTATTCAACTTTTGGATCGAATTATTTAAAAAAACAATAAAAAATAAAAAATATTTATAAATACACTTTAAAAATACAAAATCACCTCCACTACAAAACAACCTACTTACCTACGACTTTTACTTGCATGCATATCCAGACTGAAATGTATGAAAAATTTTACAAAGGTCCACGGTTGGCTACTCGAGTCGGATTAGGGCTGCCTTCTGCAGAAAATCATTCTAGTAGTCAGTACTTAAGGTTGTGGACTACAACACAGCTCTGAGTCCTCCTCACCCCCAAGCTTACGGTCTTCTTGAACTTGTAGTCCATTCTGGTGTTTTTTTCATTTTCTTTCTTTTTTCCGATTTTCTACAAGTTTACCTCTATGAATTTATTCGGATTTCGTACGAACTTTGTTTTGTTTAAAATTTATTATGAAATGTTTCTTTTCGACTTTTTCCGACATTTTGACTCTTTTATTTCGTTTCTCCTACACACATTACACACACACACCTGCCAAGTGTAGTTTTCTTATTCTATCTTTCAGTGTATATTCTTCTGTCGGATGTACACTTTTCACATTACCACTGCATGATTTCATTGCACATTAACATGCTTTTTCTTTTACACTCTCCCTTAGATTAGGATGCCAGTATCTGCTCTTAGGTGGTACCCACGATAAATTGGTGACCTCACCTTTTATATTATTTCAACCTTAAACAACTTGGATCTAAATTCGACACTGCAATGACGAGGAGCTTAGAGCAAATGCGGTAGGCAACGCGACCATCTTCAACAGCAAAACATGTCTACATATACAAACCCTTTCCTTAGAATTAATCAACAAGACATAGAATTCCGAGGTAGTCTGCTTAGCGCAACATAATCTTAACTTTATCTTTTAGGCCTTTACACAACCAGACCGTGCAATTTAATCCCTAACTCGTTCTAGTTTCCGATACGATACAATGTAAACCCTCATATCTTCTAGGCGACTTGTGTGACTATGTCACACAAATATAAGCCTTAAATAATAAAACTGGCAGGATGAAACGTCAAATAACATCTTCTTGAAATTAAAGCTAAATAATAGGATAGTTTGGGAAGTCACCAAAGTTTGCCTCCGTATCCATGACCTCCCCTAGTTCTTCCTCATTTGGATTTCTCAAGAATGTTCTGAATTTATGCCTTTCCCATTTGACACTCTTTGGTCCAATTTTGTTGAAAAGTCCTATCCTTTTGACCTTTTTGAAGATAGTATTCCCTGATTTTTATCAAGGGTTTTCTTAAGTGACTTTAGTCATTTAAGATGTAATTTACTATAGGGACTTGCCCTTGTAGGAAGCTTTTCCAAACCCAACCTAATATAAACCCTATT
This sequence comes from Phalaenopsis hybrid cultivar, assembly GCA_002079205.1. NCBI lineage: Eukaryota > Viridiplantae > Streptophyta > Magnoliopsida > Asparagales > Orchidaceae > Phalaenopsis > Phalaenopsis hybrid cultivar. Next base: position 335,340 of record JXCR01075275.1, on the reverse strand, counting down.
TAATTCTTTGTATTAAGGAGGGGAACTTGTCGGCAAACAAAATGGTTTTTACAGACCAAATGGATGTCATATATTTCTTAGTTTATTTGATCGAGCCTTATCCTCAAGTCTTGTGTTTATCCCTCGTGATAAATACACGATTCGAGGTAGAGCACTCTTTCATTTAAACTGTGAAAAGTG
>JXCR01075275.1:313146-334832 GCA_002079205.1 Phalaenopsis hybrid cultivar | reverse complement strand
TATATATATATACCTAGCAAAACTTTGGTGGACTATATTTTGAGGTAGAGAAACCTTAGCATGAAATGTGAACCTCAACTACATGTACATCATGCAATTGAAATTCTGCTCAAGAGCATTCATGGGCGAATAGCTTTCAAATCCTTCGAGAAGCTACTCAGTAAAGCCAGTAGTCTTCAAGAGCAAATCAAGCACATGGAGCCACACGAAAAGGCTAAGGTGACCAGAGTGTTTGAAAAGAAATCAGAAGTAGTGGCGACCATTGACAAAGGAAAGCAGTCGATAAAGATATATGCAGAAGAACCTCAACAGTCTTCACCACAGTACGCTCAGAAACAGAGTAGTCAATCCAACCAGCGACCGCCTCAAGAAGGATCACCTCGAGCAGGGGATAAGAAAATGTCCCTGTCAGAGTGACATAAAATGATGTATTCTTTCAAAGATGAAGTTATACCTAAAATATTTAGAAGTCTGATGAAGAACCTGGAGTTCAGACTACCAGATCTAAAGAAGCCCGAAGAGGTAGATAAGAAGAATGCACCAAATTATTGCCCATACCACCGGTTGCTTGAGCATACTGTGAAAAAATACTTCATCTTTAAACATTGGCTTGAGAGGAACCTTAAAAAAGAGAACATAACAATCCCGAAAGAATATTTAAAAGAACCTGAAAAAGATTCCATAAATATGACTTTGGCCGAGCCAATCTCCGCAATTAATCCATATACTGGAACAGATGGATGAAGTACAACTTGGGATGAACTCAAGAGGGTCCTCAATTAAATACAGGATCCATTAATACAATCTTCTGCGTATAACAGAGAAGAAGAATGGAATGAGTTATGGAGCAGATCATTCAAGAAGATACTGAACAAGATCCAATTTGCATCAAAACAAGTCTCCATTCAGAGTCCTCAACATACCAAGCCTGAGATGAAGGTTTTGTCAGAAGAGCCATCGTCGTCAAGGACAAAGAAGAAGAAGAAAAGAGTCACTACAATGATTGATAGCACGGGGGGTAGGATATGGGCTGCCTCTACTAGATTGGTTGTCTTGGATTTGGGGAAGAAAATCATCGAACCCCTGACTTTGTATGATTATCTTTTTGTCCCTTCGGGGTCTTATGAATACAATGATTGTGATTTTGGCTACATTTTAATTATTTCCAGTGATAGCGTAATTAATTATGACCAATATAACTTCAATCTTGATCCCCAAAATGATCCTCAAATCATACTTGAGTCCAATGAACTGTTGTTAAGTCCAAAGAATACATCAATGACACCGCTTATGACAGCACTAGGAGTGAGGAGCCAATTCTCGAGCATCACGATACATCGCTTACCATCAGCTTGGATCTTTTTGACAAAGAGGAAGAGTCACCAACAGATTCAACAATGATATCTCAAGAAGAAGAAATCACAGAAGTTAACTTGAGCAGCGGAAAAGTGTTATCACCAAGAATCAGATAAAGGAAAGCAGATAATGACCCGAGAAGAGATACCTCCACCTCCACCAGTGGAAGAATCACATAATCAAGATAAAATCAAAGGATCATACAAAGTATACTACAACGTGATAGCTCATCTTAGGAAGTTACCGATACGATTAAGCATCTACGATGCTCTGATCCTATCACAGGAGATGAGACAGTCTATGGTTACAACTTTGCTTGACCTAGAAATTTGCTTAGCTCAGTTGGCAAGCACATCCTCAGATGAAGTTTGTTCGTTGAAAGAACAACCTGGGGTAACCTTCACAATGAAGACTTGCTGCTCGGTACCGCCGACCACAATCGTCCACTCTACATCTCCGTCAACATCAACAGATTTGTGTTGTCTAGAGTTTTAGTAGATCCTAGAGCATCTCTTAACTTGATGAAGATTGACCTATTTGCATATTGAAGCTTAAGAGCTCACGGTTGATAAAATGATGTTAAGAGGATTCAACTGAAAGGGAGAAAGAGCCCTTGAATCAATTACATTACTTATGAAGGTTGAAGAACTCGTGATAACCGCTAAATTTCATATCATCGACGTCAAGTCCTCTTTTAACGCTCTGTTGGGTCGACCATGGATTCATGAACACAATATGGTTCCATCATCTCTACACCAGTGCATCAAATACCGTAAATATGGTCGAGAAAATTGCATCAAAGGAGACCTACAACCATTTTCAGTACATGAAGTTGGTATCCACAAAGATGCTGCCTACTACGCTCCTCCAACGAGGACTGTCTTCTCATGTGAAGTTATCACAAACAAAGATGAAGATTCAAAAGAATTACAAGGAGGAGGCCATTCAACTCTGCTTCAACGATCTTCCACCACTGCCTTACAACGAGTTGGTGAAGGTTCTTTTAGTTCGCGCACCCGAGGTAGAGGTCAGGGACGTGGGCGAGGAAAAATCAATTTAATCGTTTGAAGGACTAAGCCAACCATCAATATTGGTGATGAAGATAGTTTTGAAGATGAGAAAGTGATGACAAAATGGAAGAAACCTCAGTATGAGATATCCTTAGAAGATACAGAGAAAAATTAAGGTGAAACAATGTATGATCGGATAAACCACTATGTGAATGCTATGACCCATACTCCAATTCTCCCTCAAAAAGTCGAGAGTTTAGAGGTCAAGGAAGACCATAGTATTGGTTCAAGGCCAATCAAATTTTACCATGCTTCTACCTCTAGTGAGCTTGAAAAACATGTAAATTTGGATGATGATCCTAATGAATTAATAGAATTGCCTTTTGGTTACTTCTCGCCATGTGTTCAAAAGTTAATTCAACAGGGACACTTACCAAAACAAATGCCAAAAGGTAAATTTCAACTTTTTGAAAAATTATGGAATAGTAAAAGTCGAACTCCAAATTCAAAAAAGGGTCTCAGATTTGGTACAGTCAGACCAGTCGATGATTCTGAATTTTGCATGGTTGTTACTGGTGCGTCAGAAGATGATTGCCTCGATATAGAGGATGACTCTACTAATCAACTAATAGAAGATGCTCCCCCATAATTTGAGGAAGAAATTAAGTCTACCATTTATGAATTAAAAGAAATTAACCTCGGGTCTGAAAAAAAATCCTGACCTACATTTATAAGTTCTCTACTCAATGACGAAGAATCTGTAGAATTAATCAAACTATTAACAAAATTCAAAGATTACTTTCCATAGAGCTACGATGAAATGCCAGGACTGTTTGCAAAAGTTACAGTCCATAAACTCGGGTTGGACAAGAATATAACCTCAGTAAAACAAGCTCCCAGGAGAATGTGCCTCGAAGTAGAACAAGTCATCGCCGAGGTGAAGAAATTAATAGACGCCAACTTTGTAAAAGAAGAGCAATACCCTACGTGGTTAGCTAACATTGTACCTATTAAAAAGAAAAATAGATAGATCCGTGTTTGTGTCAACTTCAGATATTTGAACAAGGCATGTCCAAATGATGAATTTTCACTACAAATACCAGAGATGATGGTGGATATTACTTCAACGCATGAGATTTTCTCCTTCATTGATTTTCGGGTTACAACCAAATCAAGATGGCTTTCGAGGATGCAACACTTATAGCCTTCAGAACACCGATCGGAATTTTCTACTACACAGTGATGTCGTTCAGTCTAATGAACGCCAGAGCAACATATCAGCTCGCAATGACAAAGATTTTTGACGACCTCATTCACAATCAAGTAAAATGCTATGTGGATGATTTAGCCATCAAAAGTAAATGAAAAATAGACCACTTGTACGATTTGAAGATTGTGTTTGAACGGTTACGACGATATGACCTTAAAATGAATCCCTTAAAGTACGCCTTTGGCGTTACCTTCTGGAAATTTCTGGGATTCGTTGTCCGTCATTGGGGAATCGAGATTGACCTAGATAAAATTAAAGCTATCTTGGAAATGCCTCCTCCTAAAACCTTGAAACAACTACTTTCCTTCCAGGGGAAGTTGGCATATCTGAGATGCTTTATTTTTAATCTCTCAGGTAGGTGTCATCTTTTCTCGGCATTAATTAAAAAGGATGCCAAATTTATTTGGGAAGAGAAATGCCAGCGGGCTTTCGAGGACGTTAAAAAATATTTAATGACACCTCCTGTCTTGACAACCCTTATCCCAGGGAAACTTTTGATACTTTATACCGCGGTCTTAGATAACTCTCTTGGAGCCCTCTTAGTCTAAGTCAATGATGAAGGTAAAGAACATGCACTCTACTACTTGAGTCGTCGCCTAATATAGACGGAGATAAGGAATCCACCTATTAAGAAGCATTGTCTGGCACTAATTTTTGCTACTCAAAAGCTTAGACATTACATGCTTTCTCATAAGACTACCCTAATCTTGAAAGTTAATCTATTGCAATATCTGATGACCGACCAACACTCTCCAGATGTTTAGCAAGATGATCAATGATCTTATTACAATTTGATATAACTTTTGTTTCCCTCCGTGCTATCAAGGGACAGATACTAACAGACTTTCTCGCTGCACACCCACTGCCAGCTGGGTCCTCTCTTACCGACTAGTTACCAGACGAGCAAATACTACAAAAGGAATTTTTCAGTGCTCAACGCTGGGAGATGTAATTCGACGATGCTTCATCAACCAGAAAAGACAAAGGATCAGACACAGTTATACCAGGCAAAGCGGAGATTGGTTTGATCTTTATCATGCCAGATACGAGTATTTTGAGTTTCTTATACCACCTGATATAGTCGTACACCAATAATGAAGCAGAATATGAAGCTTTAATCACCGTATTGGGAATGACAATCTTAATGAATATAACAAACATTGCCATCTATAGCAACTCCCAACTGATCATCCAGCAAGTTGCCAGACAATACAAAATTTTGAAACCAAGATTAGCAGAATACCATCAATACACGATAAAGCTCTTGGAGCAGATTCCTGATGTAACTTTCTACTGGATTCATTAGGGAGATAATGCCCGTGCCGACGCTCTAGCAAAACTTGTTAAGGAAATGGCATATCTCCTAGAGGATTTCATTGAAATCGTAATGCAAGGAAAACAAGTCTTGTCCCAGATCGATCTTGAAATTCTACACAAGCTCGGAAAAGAAGAAGCAATAAATATAGTTGCAGACACCAATGAAGATTAGCGCAAGCCATTAATAGAATATTTGCATACTGGAAAGCTGCCAGAAGATAAGTCTGAAGCGCATCATATCATAAGAAGGGCCATGTCTTACGCCTTGATGGGAAACGTTCTCTACAGAAGATTATTTGACCAAGTTTGGCTACAGTGTTTGAACAAAGCCAAAGCACAGAATATTGTCAAAGAGGTACATGCTGGATTGTGTGGCGCTCACCAGTCAGGGCCAAAAATGAAAATGATAATCAAAAGACTCGGGTATTATTGGCCAGCGATAATGTCTGATTGCACCAAGTGCATGGGGTGGTCTTACACCAGCCTCCGAATGTGCTACACCCAACTGTTGCCTCGTGGCCATTCGAGTATTGGGGGCACAGACATAATAAGTCCGATAGACCCTCCATCTTCTAATGGACATAGGTTTATACTTGCTGCTATAGATTATTTCTCCAAATGCGCAGAGGCAGTACCATTACGTGAGGTTACGACACAGCACGTCCTTCAGTTTTTCAAAAGTCAAATTGTCTACCGTTTCGGAGTACCGCGAAGAATAATTTCTGACAATGGGACAGCTTTCAGAAGCACAAAGATCAACAATTTTGTCAAGAGATATGGGATAGATTGGAGATACTCTACGATTTACTATCCCAAAGCAAATGGTCTGGCCGAAGCCTTCAATAAAACACTGGTACAGATTTCGAAGAAAACACTGGATAAAAATAAAAGAGATTGGCACAATAAATTATTAGAATCCTTATGGGCATACCGGACGAATTTTAGGACTCCCACTCAGTGTACACACTATATGCTCGTGTACAAGTCCGAGGCCGTGCTACCGCTAGAAACTCAGACACCGTCCCTCAGAGTCGCTATTGCCAATCAGCTCATGACAGGAGAAAGTGCAAAACTCAGACATAAAGAACTAGAGAGTCTCGAGGGAAAATGACTAGAAGCACAACAACATTTGGAGCTTTACCAGGCAAAGATGGTTCAAGCCCGTGACAAATTGGTTCGCTGAAGGACATTCAAAGTTGGTGACCTTGTACTTGTGCTCAAAAGGCATATTCTTGCACGCCATAAAATAGGTGGAAAATTTGAGCCAACTTGGGAGGGACCATTTGTCATTGAAAAGGTCTACACAAGAGGAGCCTACCAGTTAGTGGACTTCCAAGGCGAAAGAACCATGTTACCAATAAATGGACGATATCTGAAAACCCATTACACAACCTGATGTCGCTTGCCTTTGCTTGCTTTGAAACTTTGGAAACTTTGATTATTTTGAGGCTATCTATGTGACCAAATGTCTATGAGGGGGGCCAAATTTTGTAATTGACCTCAATATAATGAAAATTTTGAAAAAATATTTTAAAGTTAAAATTTCTCCTTTCCACTTTTGAGTTTAATGTTCCACAAAAATTAAATTCATACATAAATAAACAATTCATTTCACTAAATTAAGTTAAAATTCACTTTAATAAATACTTTATTTTGTTCTTGTTTTGCCAAGTTTTGACCCATTGATGTTTTTCCTGTCGTCTGCAGAAAAATGTCGGGACAGAGGCTGATCTTTGCTTTCAAGGATGGCTGGAGCCTTGCACTAAATGAGGAGAAGGCGCCGCAGGGTAGAACCACAGACTTGAACATGGATTTTAACCAGGTTAACATGGACTATGAAGGTCCTCTCATGAATGTAGTCAGCTGCAGGGAGAAAGAGGGAATGCCTTCACTGTTGAGGGTGACCGCGAAGGATAATGTATCACACAAAGGTAAAAACGTGATAACAGAGCAAGATCCGATGGAAGGGCCCAACCATCTGCCCTTCATGGTAGCTACACCAGCTGGAGGCCTAGTAGCCGCCAATAACAAGTGACTGTCAAGTGCATAGGATTGCAGGATGAAATGCAAGAATGCCAACCATAAGAAGCAGAGGGCTTTTCTACGTCGAGAGCGTAGACGTCAGAGAGAGACGAACAACTTACTCACCCCTATTCCTGAGGGGCATATTTATGATCCAGACATGAAAGAAACTTCTACCTGCCTACCTACCACAGATGAAGAACCGGATTTCGTTGCAGAGTCAGATACACTTTTAGCTTTAGATGTTTTATGCAAGGGTTGCTTGACGTGCAACGCTGAAATACCGGCCGGGACATCAGCCACAGGGGCATTTGTAGAATGCCCGGATTGCGATGTTCTACATTCACAACTTTTCAGTACATTTGAGGAGTATACCTCCAGCACCGATGGGTCTCAGACTTCAAATTTTATGATGGATGAGCCATACGTCCCACTGGGGACAGACTAGTATGTACCATGGAGCCCAGGGTCGTACATCCTGCTAGATGCCGAGTCTCATGTTCCAGATTAGCCAACGCCAGTTTAGGTTCCTACCGATGCTCAGAGGGAGGAACGTCCACGACAGCTACCGATCCCTAGTACGATGGAGTACTACAAAATAAGCAAAGTAAATAAAATAGAATTTAAATTTTATGAAGAAGTCCAAGGAAAATTCATCAACATACTGGAGGGATTAGAACTGTATACCAGAGTCTTCTTAGAGTCTAACGAACAAAATATTCTTGACTGCATTTTTGACCTAAGGGATAGAGGTCCAGCAAGTTTACTTATGGAAAGGACCTATTCCGAGCCAAGGAGATGGATGCGAGGAAAAGGGAGGATTACTATCCAGTGTGGCTACTGTTACAACTTCAAAAATGACAGACAGGGGAATCCACCTGGGATCCACAGACACGATCAAGTAGATCCACCACCGCTAATGATAAAGTGGATGATCAAAAGAATGGTCAGATGGAGTATTCTACCTGCTACCTGCATTCCAAATAGTTGTATTATCAACATCTACAGTGAGGGTGATTGCATTCCTCCACACATCGATCACCATGACTTCGTGAGGCCTTTTTGTATGGTCTCATTCATGAGTAAAAGTAACATCTTATTTGGGAAATAAATTGACATCATTGGCTCTGGTGAGTTCAGAGGCTCTATGGAGAATCTCCTACCAGTTGGCTCAGTGCTCATTCTTAAAGGCAACGATACAAATGTCGCCAAACATTGCATTCCGAGGGTACGACACCGTAGGTTGTCCATGAACTTCCACAGGATGGATGACAACAAAATGCCATATGGATTTTAGCCAGACTCAGAACTGGAAGAGCTACTACCATACGAGCTATGAAAGGGTTGTATCTCTAATTACATGCGAAGGGAACTCTTGTCCTGGAGCATGAATTAGAAGGTCTGCTCGATCAGGAGCTCGTAGTACCTGATTTAGATGGTCAGAGGGTTTACTTTTTTTTTAATAGCAACATGATATGTACCTGATATATTCAGCCTACAATGTATTCATGGCATGAGATGAGCTGGACGTACTCCAACATGGACTATATATTGTACTTTTTTTTGAGGCATTAGGCTATGTTTGATCTGTGACATCTTTATAGAAGCAAATTAATGAAAAATTCTCTTAGAAATGTGCCTTTTCGTCAGTTGCCTTTTTATGCGATGGATGGAAGCCACGAACCACGCGTTGGTTCTGAATTTCAATGAACGAAGAACAAAACAACAAACCTTTAACAATAAAAAAATTTAAATAATTTTTTTTTAAACAACAAAAAAAATTTCTTTTGAAAATCAACCAATTAAAATTAAAATTTTAAAGACATATTTTGATAAATTAAATATAACAAAAATAACAAGAAAAGAAAATGAATCTGTTGAGTGGATTCTCTCATTTTTGGAATTTCTTACTCTTTGTGCGTACAACATAACCATCTTTATCTTCATTAACTTTCTTCACATCCCCGTGGAATTTCACATTCTGCATAAAACCCCACAAAACTATACAAATCTTCTACAACAAAATCAACCTTTTCACATGACATATTTCTACAAATTCAATATCACAAACTCTCTACACTGTTTTCATATGACTTTTAGGGTCAGTACCTAAATTTTGACTCCCCATATACGAGGATCGGTGTGAGGCCCCCTTTAATGAATGTTAAGGCTTCCGATTCCTTCAAATTTCAAATTCATCAAGGATCGGTGTGAGGCCCCCTTCAATGGATGTTAAGGCTTCTGATTCCTTAAAATTTCAAACTCTCCAAAGATCGGTGTGAGGCCCCCTTCAATGGATGTTAAGGCTTCCGTTTCCTTAAAATTTCAAACTCCCTGACGATTGGTGTGAGGCCCCCTTCAATGGATGTTAAGGCTTTCGATTCCTTCAAATTTTAAATTCTCCGAGGATTGGTGTGAGACCCCCTTTAATGGATGTTAAGGCTTCTGATTCCCTCAAATTTTAAATTCTCTGATGATCAGTGGGATGCCCTCTTTAATGGATGTTAAGGCTTTTGATTCCTTCAAATTTCAAATTCTCCAGAGATCGGCGTGAGGCCCCCTTCAATGGATGTTAAGGCTTCCGATTTCTTCATATGTTCTATTCACATATTTTCCACAAATTCACATGTGTGAATCTACATATTTTCTGCAAAAGGACGCATATTTCCTCGTCACCTCTTGGGTTGGATGTGAGTCCCAGTGCTTTCCTTCCTAACGTAATCGATATATTTTCCAGCTACCACTTGGGTTGGATGCGAGTCCCAGAGCTTTCCTCCTCAATGTAGTAGATAACTTCCTCGTCACCTCTTGGGTTGGATGTGAGTCCCAGTGCTTTCCTTCCTAACGTGACATATATATTATCCCTGTCACATGTCAGTTCGAATATAACTCCCCAGTGGTAACTCAAACTAGTATAGTCCTTTCTTTCTGGCGTAATATCCTTAATGGTTTCCATCTTCTACACTGTTGTTACTCTTTTGAGTCAGATGTGAGCCTCTGTGCTTTCCATCTCGATTGGGTCCTCCCACACAATCCTATTCTCATATTTTGAAATAAGTTTCAAGGCCACCTTAATTGGATTATGGCATATGATTCTTATTTCGGGATTTATACCCAAAATTCAGTTCCCACCTGGGTGTCAACACTTTCATACTGATTCCCATCCTTTATAAATACCTGAAATTTCATAAATCAAAATTCACACTTTGATCCCCAGCGAGAGTCCCTACTCCTCAATTTCAATCAAATGATCGCCAGCTAATTCCCTAGCAGAAACAAATCACACAAACAACTCTACACATACTTCCAGGTCTGTTGACTTAAGAGTTTGTATTGGTTTTCTTTTATCTCGTCGGTCAACGCCAATACACGCGGTGTGCTTGCCCAGCACACCCCACCTTTTGGGGGTCCATTTGTTGACCTCACTTTTGGTTGAGGTTTAGTTCTTCCTTTTTAGTAGCCTAAGGTCTAGCCATAGGACTTTCTTATTGACTATTCTTAGAAAACTAGACACGAAACCCTCACCATTAGAGATTCCACACTCTTCTATACTCACCTTGAAGTTCCACATATTGGTCCTAACCTCTAGCACTTAGTAGGTGGGGTCACTATGGGAGAACTCAAGGTGAGTTACCCTTAGGATTGCTGGACCTTAGGATTGACCTTGGGAGTTGGTTTAGGGCTAAGGCACTCAATTACAATCACTTGTACTCACAATAACTCACTACCCTAAATACAAAATTTCTAGGCTTTGGTCCCTTGATACTTTTGGAAAACTCCTGCNCTTAGTAGGTGGGGTCACTATGGGGGAACTCAAGATGAGTAACCCTTAGGACTGCTGGACCTTAGGGTTGACACTGGGTGTTGGTCTAGGGCTAAGACACTCACTTGCAATCACTTCACTCACAATCACTCACTATCCTAAACCCAGAATTTCTTGACTTTGGTCCCTTGAGCCTTTGGGAAACTCATGTAAATGGTCCCCTAAACCTACTAGCCTTAGGCTAGGGTTTAGCTAAGACCACTACATAGGGGACCCAAAATGGGGTTTCCATTGGTTCATGACTTATTGATGGTGGTTGACACTCCAACTCTACCACGATACCTAACTTAGCCTTTTGCCCATAAACTTTCCCAAATTACTTAGATACTTTTGAGACCCCAAATTTGGCCAAAATTTCCAAATCTATCCAAAATACCCAACTTGATTCAAAAATCATTTCAACTATCTTGAAAACACCCAAACTACCCAAAATCACCAAAATTGGCTAAATTACCAAAATACCCCTCCTTACCCCAAAATGCCAAAAATTCAAAAAAAATCCCAAAAATTCCCAAAACCCCCCAAATATTCCCAATTTCATTTTTCTCAACTATAACATAACCCAAATTGGCCAATTTGACCATCTTAGACCAAAAACCCCAATTTTGGCCCAATGACTTGGTTCCACCAAATTGAATNTATTGGTCCTAACCTCTAGCACTTAGTAGGTGGGGTCACTATGGGGGAACTCAAGATGAGTTAGCCTTAGGATTGTTGGACCTTAAGGTTGACCCTGGGTGTTAGTCTAGGGCTAAGGCACTCACCTATGATAATTTACACTCACAATCACTCACTACCCTAAACCCAGAATTTCTAAGCTCTGGTCCCTCGATACTTTTGGGAGACTCATGTAGGTGGTCCCCTAAACCCACTAGCCCTAGATAGGGTTTGGCTAAGACCACTACATATAAGACCCAAAATGGGGTTTCCATTGGTTCATGGCTTATTGATGATGGTTAGCACTTCAACTCTACCAAGACAACCAACCTAGCCTTTTGCCCCTAAATTCCCCTGAATTACCTAGATACCCTTGAGGCCACAAATTTGGCCAAAATTTCCAAATCTACCCAAAATACCCGACTTGATTCAAAAATCATTTCAAACACCTTGAAAACACCTAAAACTACCCAAAATCACCAAAATTGGCCAAATTACCAAAATACCCCTCCTTACCCCAAAACTCCAAAAATTCTAAAAAAATCCCAAAATATCCCAAAACCTCCCACATATTCCGAATTTCATTTTTTTCAACTATCACATGACCCAATTTGGCCTATTTGGCCATCTTTGGTCAAAACCCCCAAATTGCCCTTTAAAGGCCCATATTTTCCCCAAATTACCCCAAATGTCTATCCAATTGGTCTCAATTTACCCCAATTTCAATTCTAAACTCAAACTCACCCTTGATGTGACAAATCTAGACCAAATCCAAGCTCAATTGGTCCATGATTTGAACCCAATTTTTAGCTAAACTAAAAACCCAATTTTGGCCCTATGACTTGGTTCCACCAAATTGAACTCATGGCCTACTCCATTTGCCACAATTTGTGTTGAAAAATCTTCATAATGTTCCTACACATCAAATTTGACCTTAAATTTTCCTTGGTGAGACCTCAATTTTATTTGATTTCAACCTAAGTCTAAAAGCCCCAAATTTTTCTCAAATTGGCCATGTCTCAAAATCTCACCAAATTGATGGCCTTAGCCCAAAAATTTCCACTCCATACCTTCATGAAAAATCTTCACAACATTTCCCTTGATCATTTGAACCATTCAATTTGGAAATATCACAAGGCTAGCCCAACCTAGACCCATATCTATCCCAACATGCCCATATTAACCAAATTTCAAAAATCACTCAAATTGACCTACCAATTGAACATAAAATCACTTCAACCCTTCACCAAAAATCTTCATAACAATCATCTACACAATATTGATCAATCCATTGGGTCAATTGACATGGTAACCTAGCCCAAACCCAAACTTAGATCACTTGAACCCATTCATTAAACATGACCAAACCACCTTAAGGCAATCAAATTAACTCCACCTCAATCATTGATTAGACCTTAAGACTGAGCCAAAACCCATCTAAACACTTAAACTAAGCCATGGACCAAAATTTCGCCAAATTGAGGGATCTTATTTCCAAAAAATGCACATGCTTAAGATACCCTTACCAAAACTAAACCCCATTGCATTAAAATTGCTATGACAGATTCCCCTAGATGCCCTGAGCTCCTAGCCACCTCCCCCTGCCATGGCCAACCGGCCTAGTCACCGGAGAAGCCAAAACTGAGGGCCACCCCCTCTTGAATTTCACCCAAATCAAACCTAGAGATCAGCTCAGCCAAATCAAATTGTAGAGCTCCTCTGCCCTTCACCTAAGCACCAGAATGCACCAAAACATTTTCCCTAAGAGTCACCCCATAACCATTTTTATAAAAACTCACCTCCACGGCCATGGGAGGTGTGCTAAAAATTTTCTCAGAGAGAGCTTCCCAAATCACTCACAGAGCTTCCTTGAGACCTCCACAGCTCATTCCAATCACTCCTTTGCCTTGATTCCCCCTGTGTAACCCTAATTTTAAGCTTGAGAAATAGGGCAGAAACATGAAATCCCTGAAAACTCCACAAAACTTCAATTGCTTGTGCCCACACTTTTACAACAACAAGAGAAAATAAAGCCCCATCAAATTACCTTCTAAAATATCCTCTACAATAGCTCTAGACCAACACCCAAAATTAGTCTTGATAAAAATCACACCTAGGCTTTACACCAAGACTAGAGGCTCAATCCCTAGCCTCCTTGGATCTCAATGAACGTGCCAAGAACCTCTGATTGGAGCCTCACTTCTCAGAGCCAAGGTATAGAACTTCTCTTATTCCCGGCCTATTTGAACTCTCCATTTATTTTGAGTTGATTTCATAACATCATAACCATATGGATATGTTCCTCTAGTCTAGACGAGCATTTTTAAAAAAAATCATTTAATTTGGTTAAGAAATGAGGGAGATATCAAGCTTGAAAGATGGAAGATTCTTGGGCTAGGCTATAGGGGACGATCACGGAGTGTCGTTTGATCAGGCGTGTATCGGATGGACGGTCGAGATCAAGCCGGACCGCGCTTCAGAACATAAACTGCGGGCCAAGTCAGCGCTGAAGTGGACGGCGACGTCGAATGGGAGTGCGCCGCGTAGAGCTTCGAAGCCGTCGTAGGTTGAGGTGGTGTCGCACATTTAAATAGATAAATAGGGATTTAATTAATTCAGAAAATGGTCCCTAATGTCAAAAAATCATATCTTGGTGTTCAAAAATCACAAAAATAAAATAAAAATACCCTCTTGCTCAGTGAACAGAGGAGAATAATGTGGAAACAATTTGGAGTCTATTTGATGCATATTTTATTTTTAATTAATTAAACAATGATTTGAATGTTTTGATTCTCCAAGCATGTAAAAATATCGCCATGGCTTGAAATTTTAACATGATGTTGCCTCTATCTTAAGGAACATCCTTTGTTTTTTCCAAAGTCAAAGGAGGTCCCTAGACAGAGAATCATATTTTTCAAGTTTATATGCATTATTTGCTTAAAATAATCATGGAAATTAACATTTTGCTTAGAAAAATCCAAGAAAATTTTGGAAGGTTTATAATGACTAGAGAGCCTTTAAGAAAATTTCTCATGAGTTAAGTCATTCAAACACATAATCTTCACAACCCTAAATCACTAAGATAAATAATTTTGAAAAATACAAACAACAAAATGACTTGATTTTTGATCTCCACTATTTTTTTAGGATCTATAGAACTCACCATAAAAATTTCAAAGCATTTTAAGTTCATTTGATAACTTAAATTAATTTTTCAATTTAATTAACTTTTTGGGCACTAAAATATTTTTTAATAATTAAAATGTAACTTGAAAAATTATAAAACTTATTTTTTGTGTTCTCTGTGATTAGGGGTATGTTTTAAAAATAAAATGGAGTTTAAAATTAAAACTTAATTTTTTGACTATTTTAAATATTTAAATAATTAAACATCCCTATAAATCACAAAAATAATAAAACTCATGCAAATGTTCTAAATTGCCTCCTAAGCACTTAGGAACAATTAGAATATTTTTCCTAATTTTCTAAATAAAGATACTAAATTTCAAAGCTAAAAAATAATTTTTAAAGGCTAAAAATTGAGTTTCACTAAAAATAATTCCAATAAATCAAATAAAATTTAGAAAAATATAAAATCTTCTCCTCTGAGTTCATTGACCATAGGAGGACTTTTCAAAAATATAAAACTTAATCTTCTCTATTTAAAATATTTTATATTTAATAAATACCCCAGAAATTAAAATAATTCTTAAAATTCAAATAAAATTGAAAAAATCATGAAATTTTGTCCAAAGGATTCCCTGGTCTAAGTCTACCTCCAATAGAAATTTCAAGGGATTAGAGTTTACCCCATTCAAGTTAGAATTTTTCTTTGAAAAATCCAATTTTTTATGGCAATAATTATATAAATTAAATTAAATTTTAAAAAAATCACATTTTCTCCTCTGATGTCTTAACTGACCAATAAAAGAGGTAGAATAAAAATTTCAAAATCATTTGAATTGAATTTGACAAATTATGAAGTGTTAGAGCCTTAAGGGTAAATGTGTAGTTTTGGAAATTTAGCCTTAATTAACATTTAGGTTAATTCAAGGAGGGAATGAGTAAGCTCTGATTTTAATTTGGATTTTTGAAACACAAGGGGTTAATTGGTAGAAACCAATCTCACTTTCTTAATTGAAAATTAATAAATTTCTAAATTATTAAAATTTAAAAGTTTGTTAAAATAAATGAACCTAGGACTTAGGGGTATGACTTTTGAAGTCAATAATCAATAAATTTAATACCCTTATTTTGATTTTCAAATAAAATTCAAATCATGAATTATGACCACCTAAAGCTTAACCTTTTCAAAATTAATTGAGACACTCAATTATGTCTTAAGGGCTTAGTAGTGACTTAGGCTAAATCAAGGTTGATTAAATAAGGATTAGAGAAAACAAACTCAATTAAAATTAGAACATCTTTTGAACACTACAAGCCCAATTAGGATAAAAATTTGGTTAAATGTTCCAATAACACTAACTTGCCTCTTTAAGGGTCTTCACCCACATAATCTTCAAAATTAAATTGTAGATGGTAATTACCCTATTCTTAAGGATAATTGATACATCAATGTTCATTGAGCACCAATGGTATTTATAGGATGAACTATTAAGCAACATAATAAGTTTAAAAGAGCTCGAGATTTTCCACCAGGCAGCGAGAGAGTAGCACGGACCTGCTTTTTTCTTTAGATCTGTTGGATACCTGGGAGATCTACTGAGCTTAATACATTTTGCTTGGCAACATCATCCTTAATTAAAATCCTAAGGACCCACCAAGATATGACCTAGGGTTAGATAGGTCGTCAAGATTTTCTTCCCTATTTCACATAAATTGCCTTAACACGCCTTTTGAGTTTCAGGTGGTGGAACGAGAAGACTCGCCAGGTATGCTTTTACAGTTTTCAGCATTGTCTTTCTTGTGCTTTCATACTGTACTTTCATATTTGCAAACTTGCATGCTAAACAATGATGTCACCCTGCATAAAAACTAAAACTATCAGGATAGCCACAAAACTAAAACCAAAACTAAAATTAAAATCAACCATCATAAAATTCACCTCCACAACATTCAAAATATAAAACAACTCAAAATTTAATCACAAACATCACACAAAACTACAACTCCAACTAAATTAAGACGTCTCTATTGGATGATCGGGAATCCCTCGGAGGAGGTAACCTACGGTTGCTAACTAGGCTTCCCACGGTCTAAATGAAATTATAGAACTCATTAAGTTGAGTTTAGTAAATTCATTTGGACTAAGTGAATCCAATAGAAAATAGTGGTGTCGGAACGAGGGAATTGTAGGATCCTAACCGGTGTCCCTCTAATCAACTTTAATATGCGCCCATAAAATTTCAAGAACTTCAGCCATAGGGCCACCTGATTGGACATCATAACTTAACACACTAGAAACTCAAACTCGTCACAACAAGGAGCTCGAGCTAGCATGGTGGGCAGCATGGACACAATAGATAACTCAAACTCGTCGCGGAAGGAGCTTGGAGCTAGCATGGTGGGCAGCACGGTAACAGCAAAACCTGTCTTCCCCAGCTAAACTAATCTTCCTTCCTTAGACTTAAACAACAAAGTCATAGGACTTTGGGTTGCTTTCTTATGCAACATAAAATTCTTTAGACTTAAACAACAAAGCCATAAGACTTCGAGGTTGCTTGCTTATGCAACGTAAATCACCTTATCTTTAGGCCTTTGCATAGCCCTACTATACAATATAAGCCCTAACTCGTCTTAGGACTTATCTTTAGGCCTTTGTATAGCCCTGCTATATAATATAAGCCCTAACTCATCTTAGGATTTCGAGATTTTATCTTTAGGCCTTTGCATAGCCCTGCTATACAATATAAGCCCTAACTCGTCTTAGGATTCTTAGGCCTTCGTATAGCCCTGCTATACAATATAAGCCCTAACTCGTCTTAGGATTCTGAGGTTGTCGTCCGTCACGACCTAAATCCTCACATCTTCCAGGCTATTTATGTGATAGTTTCACATGAATGTAAGTCATAACTAATAAAATTGGCAGGATGAAACACCTAAATATTTCTCCTCAAAACTGAAGCCATACATTACGATAGCTTGGGAAGTCACCGAGGTTCTCCTCTAAATCCATGACATCCCTTAGTTCTTCCTCCTTTGGACTCTACAACAAAATGTTCCAAATTTGAACCAATCTCCTTTCACACCTCTAAGTCTGATCTCATTGAAAATTCCTACCCTTTGAAACTCCTTGAAGATAATATTTCTATTTTTATCGAGAGTTTTCTTAGGTGACTTTGGTCATTTAAGATGTAATTAACTATAGGGGCTTACCCTGATTTCGTTGAAGAGTCCTACTCTTTGAAATTACTTGAAGATAATATTTCCTGATTTTTATCGTCTTCTTAGGTGACTTTGGTCATTTAAGATGTAATTAACTACAGGGGCTTGCCCTTAGATTTCTTAGGTGGCTTTGGTCATTTAAGATGTAATTAACTATAGGGGCTTGCCCTTATAGTAACATGTCCGAACCCAGCTTAATATAAACCCTATTTAATTCTTTATATTAAATAGGGGAACTTGTCTGCATATACAAAGGTTTTTGTAGACCAAACAGATGTCATAAATTACTTAGTTTATTTGATCGAGCCTCATCCCCCAGTCTTGTGTTTATCCTTCGGGATAGATACAGGATTTGAGGTAAAGTGCTCTTTCATTTAAACTATGAAAAATATGGGGTCAGTTTGATTTTATATTTTTCTAAAACTAAATATATGTAAATTAAAATGTCTTTCCGAAACGGGCGACGGGTTTTGATTCTGGTGACGGATAGCTTCTTACGGGCAACTCTCCAAAAAAACAAAAAATAGCGTCGAGAGCTTCTGGCAACTCCACTGGGGATTTAGCTTTTTTCTCCATACAAATCAAGAAATATTATCTTCACACATCGTTAATATGTCCATGTCCCTCTTGGACCAAATTACCCTTCTTCCATTGGGATACTTTACCCATTTCTGTCTTGGGAAGGTACAACCAACTCCTTGGACTTCAGGACTAGCTGTTCAACCATCTTTGAATAGAAGGGTTCAAAAGGCCATTAAGGACTCTTTAAATTTTCATGTGGGGTCGGATCACCAATAGGTGTGTCAGTGGACTAGTTCCACCTGGGCATTATCTGCCACTGAATGGGTCTCGCACTGGGTGCTAAAATACTTCACATCTCCCTTCCAAATTTGATTTGCTACTTTGCAAATTAAACTAAATTGTGTTGTGCTGCGAGCACTTTGAAATTTTCTTATATTAATTAAATTTTACACCTCTTGATGTTTCTTAAACAAAATTTTAAAATACCCAAAAATTAAGACCCGCCCGGTCTACAGATCAACCTCTACTTTCAGTGCTTGCACTAAAAAATTACGAGATTTTTTGCCATATAGCTAACCCCGAATCTTTCTATTTTCAAGCCTACTGCAATGGCCTACTCAACACTGACCTTTTCCTGCAACCTGCCAACGAGTCACGAAGCCTGTAATCTCGTTCTTACCATCAAATCCGGAGTCGGATTCGAAGTTCTTGAGGTCATCCTCAGAAAAGCCCCTTTTGTAGTGATGAAGATCACTGCACCGGAAATACAGGAACCTTATACAGAATTCAGCCTGAACTGCCTTCAAGACTTCCCTGCCTGCAAGAAGTCTAAAACTACTACCGACACGACACCCGCCAAACCTACTATGCTCGCTGCTGCTAAGGGGAAAGAAGTAATGATTATTTAGGATCCGACTGAGGGATTAACTGTCCCACCACCCATGTTAGAAATCAGATCAAGTTCTAGGACTGTACCACTGACCTAAACTCAAAAGAGGAACCGCAACAAAAACATTTGGAGGGCCATCAAAGCCCAGGCTCTCAAGGAGACACCCTTTGAGGAGGAGCCTCATCAAGTTGAAGAAGTGTTACCGAAAATTTATCCACTCCTACAAGGAAGTAGATTCCATCCTCTGACGGATACCGATGGATATGAGAGTATCCAGAGAATCGCCGCTGCATTATCACTACTTTGTGGACATGGTGAGGAGAGAAAGAAGTTCACTCCTATCACCCGAGTTAGTGCAGTTTTCAAAAGGCTAGCAACCAAAGAAGGATGTTTAGTTAGCGAGTTACTTAAATGAGTGGGACATGCAATTTCCCCTCGCGTGAAGAAGGAAATTTTGAAGGGCGTCAAATCCGCCAGACAGTCCCACAAGACAACTGGAGTGCCACCTACTCGTATCCATGTTTGGTTTTGTTAAGGGAACAGAGTTGATACCGCAGTAGTTACTACCTATTATACCGCCACGAGGACTGTAGGTCGTCGACTGGTTAAGTCGAGACTGGGTCCAAAAATCTTACCCGTCACCCATTATGAAGATATTCCTAAAATTTCAAAAGCAAAGAAAAGACGATTACCTGGCACTGTAGCCGGTCTACACCACGGGGAGCATACTTTCCCTCGACATACTGATGTTTCTACTAAGACACTCCGTCCTGAGACATTGACCGATCTTTTTTGTAAATAAACAATTACAAGAATTTGATGACGCTTAGAAGATTTAAATTCCAGCAACGATGCCAAAAACTTGACTGCGACTTTTTATTTATATATGTTAGAATTTGATGGCGCTACTAGAAGATTTAATTTCCAGCAATGGCGTCCAAAGACTTGATCGCGACTTTATAGATGTGTCTAATTTGATTCAACGGTGTTAAAATCTTGACTGCGACTTTATATATATGTGTTTGATTTAATAAAGATGTATATATATAATAATGTTAAAGTCGAATTTGCGCAATTATACATATCGCTCAAGTAATATAGGGCTCTAATGGAGTCCTAGATATCAATCCCACAGGGAGTAGTTTAGAATTATGGACTAAGACCTATACGTATCGCTCAAGTAATATAGGGCTCTAATGAAGTCCTAGATATCGATCCCACAGGGAGAAATAGAAAACTACAGACTAAAATTTAATAAAAAATAATACTTGAACTACAACGATGTTCAAGTTGCTTATCTGTCACTAATAGACAATTGAAATAAGTAGATAAATTGGATAATAACTAATTATAGAAAATAACGTTATATAGGCAATTGAAATAAGTAAATAATTTGAATAACTAATAAATAACTAATGATAGAAAGTTAGGGTTAATAATAGACAATTGAAATAAATATGTAATTTTCTTAATAACTCATAAATAACTAATTATGCTAATGAGGGTTTAATTGAAATAAATATGTAATTTTAATAATTATTAAATAATTAATTATACTAATGAAGGTTCGACGTGATATTCAATATATAAGAAAGCATCCTTCTCCTTGCCAAGAAATTATAGTGAATGGATAAAATAAATTAGTTCAATTTATATTGTGCAAATAGGAGCATACCTATTCTTTACCCTTTGGTTCAGGCATAAATAACATTGACTAATCCTATGCTTGGTTACTGATTCTGCGGCTAGGCTGGGAGGATACCGGCTCTCACTTCGGAGCTCCCACATTCCCCTCACTAGANGCATTGACCTTTGCGATTTCCAGCCATGGGATGCAATCAAGTGGCTGAGATTCATTGTTCGGTGGTGGTGGTGGTGGTGGTGGTGGTGTGGTGGTTGGGTGGGGGGGGGGGGGTGGGGGGGGTGATGGTGATGGTTAATAATGCATAGGAAGCTTCATGAACGCCCCATTCCTCCCAATTCCTTCCTCTCGCGGGAATGTTTGCTCAATTCATGTATCTGGCGAGATATGCGCAACCGCAAGAAGCGTAATCATGTGATTCGGGGTTCCAAGGAGAAAATGAAAGGTAGGAGGTCATCTTTCATGGTATTTCGAACATTCCTTTCCTTCCCTATGATTTTATTTTTTCATTTACCACGAATTGAGGCATTATGTGTGTTCTCTGTTACTAAAACTTTGCGGAAACAACTAAGGGATTGTCGAACTAAGAGCTACTCTCACTTGTAGGTCCAATTGAAGAGTTGGGGAAGGGTTGAGGGAAAAGGAAGAAGAGAATAGAATTGGAAGGTATTGAGACATATTTATGTTGATAAGCTTTTTCAAGGCAAGTTAAAGCCAGATCATATTTGAGGTTAAATTATGATCTCAATTATGAATTTCATGAGTTATTCAGGGATTACAAACTTCAGGTTGTTTGCACTTGGCAGCGAGCTCGAGTCGAGATTGGGGAAATT
>JXCR01075275.1:287657-305715 GCA_002079205.1 Phalaenopsis hybrid cultivar | reverse complement strand
ACTAAAATGATTTTTAATAATTAAAATATAACTTGAAAAATTATAAAACTTGGTTTTTTGAGTTCTCTGTGATCAAAGGTATTTTCTAAAAATAAAATGATATTCAAAATAAAAACTTGATTTTTAGCCTATTTTAAATATTTAAATAATTAAAAATCCCTAAAAATCACAAAAATAATAAAATTCATGGAAATGTTCTAAATTACTTCCTAAGAACTTAGAAACAATGAAATATTTTTCTTGATTTTCTAAATAAAGATATTGAATTTCAAAGCTTAAAAATAATTTTTAAAGGTCAAAATGGGTTTTCACTAAGAATTATTCCAATAAATAAAAAAAAGAAAAATATTAAATTTCCTCCTCTAAGTTCTCTAACCTCAAGGAGATTTTTCAAAAATATTAAACTTAATTTTCCCCTTTTAAAATAATTTATATTTAATAAATACCCCAGAAATTAAAATAATTCTTAAAATTCAAATGAAATTCAACAAATCATGAAATTTGGTCCAAAGGCTTCTCTAGTCTAGGTCTACCTCCAGTAAGAACTTCAAGGGATTAGGATTTACCTTGGTCAAGTTAGAAATTTTCTTTGAAAAATCCTATTTTTGTATGAAAATAATTATATTAACTAAATTAAATCTTGAAAAATCACATTTTGTCCTCTTATATATTAATGACCCATGAATGAGGTAGGATAAAAATTTCAAAGTCATTTGAATTGAATTTGACTAAATTTATGAAGTGTTAGAGTCTTAGGGGCAAATGTGTAATTTTGGAAATTTAGCCTTAATTAACATTTAGGCTTAGTTTAAGGAGGGAAATGGGTAACCTCTGATCTTAATTTGGATGTTTGAAACACAAGGGGTTGATTGGTAGAAACCAATCTCACTTTCTTAATTTAAAAAAATAAGTTAATAAAATTTTAAATTATTAAAATTTTGAAGTTCATTAAAATAAAATGAACCTAAGACTTAGGGGTATGACTTTTGAAGTCAATAATTAATCAATTTAATACCCCTATTTTGATTTTCAAATAAAATTCAAATCATGAATCATGACCACCTAAAGCTTAACCTTTTCAAAACTAATCAGGACACTCATTATTCAAATCTTGAATTATGACCACCTAAAGCTTAATCTTTTCAAAACTAATTAAGACACTCACCTGAAATCATGAATTATGACCACCTAAAGCTTAATCTTTTCAAAATTAATTAAGACACTCACCTAAAAATCATGAATTATGACCACCTAAAGCTTAATCTTTTCAAACCTAATTAAGACACTCACCTAAGTTGGCTTAGTAGTGACTTAGGCTAAATCAAGTTTCATTTAAATTACCCCTATTTTGATTTTCAAATAAAATTCAAATCATGAATTATAACCACCTAAAGCTTAACAAGACACTCACCTAGGTCTTAAGGGCTTAGTAGTGACTTAGGCTAAATCAAGTTTCATTTAAACAAGGATTTCACTCACCTAGGTCTTAAGGGCTTAGTAGTGACTTAGGCTAAATCAAGTTTCATTTAAATAATATTCAAATCTTGAATTATGACCACCTAAAGCTTAATCTTTTCAAAACTAATTAAGACACTCACCTGAAATCATGAATTATGACCACCTAAAGCTTAATCTTTTCAAAATTAATTAAGACACTCACCTAAAAATCATGAATTATGACCACCTAAAGCTTAATCTTTTCAAACCTAATTAAGACACTCACCTAAGTTATCACCATCACGTATAAGTCAATTTCATTTGCAATGACTAAGACACTCACCAAAATCTTAAGAGCTTACTAATGACTTAGGCTAAACAAAGTATCATTTAAATGAGGATTAGAAAAGTAAATATCATTGAAAATTAAAACATCTTTCAAACACTACAAGCCTAATTGGGATCAAAATTTGGCTAAGTGTTCCAATAACACTAACTTACCTCTTTAAGGGTCTTCACCTACATAATTTTCAAAATTAAATTACATATGATAATTACCCTATTCTTAGGGATAATTGTTACATCAATGTTCATTGGGCATTAGGGTGTTTTATTGGATGAATTATTAAGCAAAATAATAAGTTTAAAAGAACTTGGGATCTTCACCAGGCAGCGAGAGAGTAGCACGGACCTGCTTCTTTCTCTAGATCTGTTGGATACCTCAGATATCTACTAAACTTAGTATATATTATTCTTAACAACATCATCCTTAATTAAACTCCTAAGGCCCCACCAAGATATGACCTAGGGTTAGATAGGTCATCAAAAACTTTACTTCACTGTTTCATATAAACTACCTTAACATGCCTTTTGAGTTTCAGGTGGTGGAACGAGAAGACTCACCAGATACGCTTTTACAGTTTTCAACATTATCCTTTGTGTACTTTCATACTATACTTTTATACCAGCAAACTTGCATGCTAAATAACGGAGCCACTCTATATAAAAATTAAAACTATCAGGATAGCCACAAAACCAAAACTAAAACTAAAACTAAAATCAACCAAGAAAAAAATCACCTCCACAACATTCAAAATATAAAACAACTCAAAATTTAATCACAAACATCACACAAAATTTGCATGTTAACCATAACCATAACCCAAAACCAAAATTAAAAATCAACCAAGATAAAATGGATAGCCACAGAACCAAAATAATCCCAAAACCAAAGCCAAAACCAAAACTAAAACTAAAATCAACCAAGATAAAATTCACCTCTTGCATGTTAACCAAAACCATAACCAAAACCAAAACTAAAATCAACCAAGATAAAATTCATCGCTTTGCATGTTAACCATAACCCAAAACCAAAATTAAAAATCAACCAAGATAAAATTCCCCGCCAGGATATCCACAAAACCAAAACCAAAACTAAAACTAAAATCAACCAAGATAAAATTCACCCCCACGCATTCAAAATATAAAACAACTCAAAATTTAATCACAAACATCACATAAAACCACAACTTCAATTAAATCATAACCATAACCCAAAACCAAAATTAAAATCAACTAAGATAAAACTCACCGCCATAACATAACTTGCATGTTAACCAAAACCAAAACTAAAATCAACCAAGATAAAATTCACCGCCACAACATTCGAATTATAAAACAACTCAAAATTTAATCACAAACATCACACAAAACTACAACTTCAACTAAATTAAAATATCTCTATTGAATGATTGTGAATCCCTCGAAGGAGGTAACATACGGTTGCTAACGAGGCTTCCCACGGTCTAAATGAAATTATGGAACTCATTAAGTTAAGTTTAGTAAATTCATTTGGACTAAGTGAATCCATTAGAAAATAATATGCCGGAACGAGGGAACCGTAGGATCCTAACCGGTGTCACTCTAATCAACTTTAATATGCCATCATAAAATTTAAATGCCGGAATGAGGGAACCGTAGGATCCTAACCGGTGTCGCTCTAATCAACTTTAATATGCCCCCATAAAAATTAAAGAACTTCAACCATAGGGCCACTTGATTTGACATTATAACTTAACACACTAAAAAATTCAAACTCGTCAGCTTGTAGTTAGCATGGTGGGCACACGGCCATCTTCCACAGCAAAACCTTTCTTCCCCAACTAAACCAATCTTCCTTCCTTAAATATAAACAACAAAGCCATAGGACTTTGAGGTTGCTTTCTTATGCAACGTAAATCCTCACCTTATCTTTAGGCCTTTGTATAGCCATGCTATACAATATAAGCCCTAACTCGTCTTAGGATTCTGAGGTTGTCGTCCGTTATGACTTAAAAGCTCACATCTTCCAGGCTATTCATGTGATAGCTTCACACGAATGTAAGCCCTAACTAATAAAATTGTCAGAATGAAACACCTAAATATTTCTCCTCAAAACTGAAGCAAGACATTAGGATAGCTTGGGAAGTCACCAGGTTTCTCCTCTGGATCCATGACATCGCCTTGTTCTTCCTCTTTTGAACTCTATAACAAAATGTTCTAAATTTGAATCAATCCCCTCTCATACTTCTATGTCCAATCTCACTGAAAAGTCCTACCCTTTGAAATTCTTTGAAGATAATATTTCCTGATTTTTATCGAGAGTCTTTTTAGGTGACTTTGGTCATTTAAGATGTTGTTAAATCTAGGGGCTTGCCCTTATAGGAAGCATGTCCACTATAAACCCTATTTAATTTTTTATATTAAATAGGGGAACTTGTCGGCAAATACAAAGGTTTCACAGACCAAACGTATGTCATATATTTCTTAGTTTATTTGATCAAGCCTCATCCTCAAGTCCTGTGTTTATCCTTTGGGATAGATATAGGATTTGAGGTACAGTGCTCTTTCATTTAAATTATGAAAAATATGGGGTCAGTTTGACTTCGTATTTTTCTAAAGATAAATATACGTCCTTCCGAAGCGAGCAATGGGATTTCGATTCTGGTGACCGACAGCTTCTTACGGGTAACTCTCCAACCAAAAATAACATCGACAGTTGTCTTTTTCCTTTGTTGTAAACTATATATAGAGAGTTTTTTCCTTTCTTTTTGAATTATGAGAGTTTGTATTGGAGGAAAAGGTGCTGACTTTGCAGAGACAACAAATTTTGTATGTTTTTCATTTTTTTGTTGCTTGCAATGGATTCCCAGATGGTGATTTTCACTATGGATTTCTCAGTCATGAGTAGCTCAAATTTTTTTTTGTCTTTGTGATGTAAGAAGTAGTGGATATACCATATTTTTTTTGTTAAGCGTATTCTTTGAGTTTTTATAGGCATTGTTATTGGATAACGTGTGATCATAATTTTCTCCTATTCTAGCTAACTAGGAAGTTAAAATGCCTCGTGAAACTTCAACATCTAATCATTGCATTATGGAAGTGAAGGGTTAACCATAGCATTCTTGGAGGATAAACATATTCCTGTCAAAATCTATAATCTTTCTAAAAGAATGGAAAATTCATGTGGAATGCCATGAGGATTAAGGATGCCTCAACTTCATGGATTCTAAGCTTCTTTTGACCTAGACATTAGCATAAGGAGCACTATGTCCTTGATTGACAACAATCACGTAGGACTAAATTTAGGAAAAAAAAGATCACCATGAATGCCAAATCATAGAGGCACGAGCCTCATCTATCTTGACAAAGCTCACAAACATTTCCCATAATTTTCTACTTTCTTTCATTGCCAAGTACTCTATTTTGCTAGGACGATAGGACTTAAAAAACTTCTTTTAGATAGATACCAGGCTAGGTTAACTAATTTCATAAACTAGAGATTTTCATTAAAAAAAAATATTACACTATACATGTGGGATCAATATGTGGTACGCTTGAAACACATTAGTAGCTAACACATGCACTTGCATTGCATGATTGACTTATGTCTCGAGAGGTTTTGGCGAAACACATTTTTGGCCCTATTGTTGGAGAAAAAATTAATAGTTATTTTTCTTATAGGAAAACTTTAGTAAGAAAATTAAGATCTATGTTTGAAAATTTTATTTTCTTATTTTTTTGTGCTTTTATTTTTTTGTGCTTTTATTTTTTTTAGTATATGTATTTCTTTTGCATTTTTTGTAGGTGCTAAAAAATTTAAAAGTTAAAAAGAAAATAAAAAAGCCAAAAAATAAAAAATACTTCACTATTAATTTATTTTCTCTTTTTTATTGCATGTTATTTATTACATTTGCATGCTAGTAAGTTAACTGACTTGTGTGGGTTAGTGTGATTTGTCGTTGCATATTTTTAATTTATCCTTTTTTCTATTTAGGGGAGCTAAGGTTGAACTTGCCCCTCCTGACCCTAAAATTAAATGCACATTTTGACATCTTATGAGGTCACCCTCACTTTCTAAAACACCTGTTGAGATGGATGACCTTAGCTCCCTTACCTTGCAACCAATTAGGGAGTATGCTAACCTATTTGTTAAAAAAGTCCACATGAACATAAACTACCCATCTGTAGAAGTCAATACCTTTGAACTATGACCTTTCAATCTCTGTAGGGGACTTTCCACTAAAAATCCCAACCTTCACTTGACCAATTTCCTTGAATTATGTGCCCCCAAATCATAAAGGCATAAGCCTCAACTACCTTGAAGGAGCTCACGTACTTTTCCCACCATTTTCTTCTTTCTTTCATTGCCAAGCACTCTATTTTTCTTGGACCTTAAGACTTAAAAACTTCCTTTAGATAAATTCTAGGCTAGGTTAACTAAATTAGTAAACTTGAGATTTTCAGTGGAAAGAAATACTACACTTTCCATATGGAATCAATATGATGTACTCTTGAAACACATTAGTAGTTGACACATGCACTTGCATTGTACTATTGAATTAAGTCCCTGGAAGTCTTGGCGCGTCAAGTTTTTAGAATCGTTGTCAGATACAATATTAATAGTTATTTTAGCTTTTAGGAATACTTTAGTCGAAAAAAATTAAGTTTTAAGTTTGACACTTTTATTTTCTTATTTTTATTTTATTTTTGTAGTATTTGTGTTTCTATTGCAATTTTTGCAGGTGTTGAAAAATTAAAAAGTTAAAAAAATAATAAAAGTCAAAATCTAAAAAGACTTCACTGTTAATTTGTTTTCTTTGTTTTTTTCGTGCATATTATTTGTTACATTTGCATGCTAGTATGTTAATTGACTTGTATGTGCCAGTGTAATTTGCTGTTGCATATTTTTAATTTGTACTTTTTCTATGTAGGAGCTAAGGTTGACCTTGCCCCTTTTAACTCTGACATTGATCGCACATTTTGACATCTTAGGAGGTCACACTTACTTTTTGAAATGTGTATTGAGATGGCTGACCTTATCTCCCCTACCTTGAAATCACTTAGGGAGTATGCTAACTTATCTGTTGAAGAAATTAACATGAGCATAAACTAACCATCTATAGAAGTCAATACCTTTGAACTACTACCTGTCATAATTTTGATATTTCAATAACCAATTTGCGGGACTTTCTACTGAAAATCCCAACCTTCCCTTGACCAATTTTCTAGAATTAGGTGCCACCTTTCAGTATAACAGTGTCCCTAATGATGTTGTTAGACAGAGCCATTTTCCCTTTTTCTTGAGGGATAAATCTAAGCTATGTCTTAACTCCCTGTCCTAAGGATTAATCACAACTTGGAATGGCTTAGCACAAAAATTTCTAGCCAAGTATTTTCCTCCATCCAAAACTGTAATACTTAGGAATGAAATTACCTCATTCACTAAAATCAATGGAGAGTCCATTTATGGGGCCTGAGAGATGTTCAAAGAATTAATTATGAGGTGCCCACATCATGCCCTACTTGATTGACAATCATTCAAACCTGTTAAAATGGATTGATAGGTTTTGTGAGATCCATATTACATACTGCTATAGGAGGATCCCTTATGTCTAAACCTTTTTGTGAAGCTTACTCATTAATAAAATAATTGACCACAAATAATTTCCAATGGCCTGATAAAAGAGTTACATCCCAAAAAATAGCCAATGTTCATGAACCTAATGTGTTAACTATACTGACCACCCAAGTAGCTGCAATTTCTAAAAGAAAAAAACAACCTGGGGATGAATCCAATGTATGGTCAACCACCCAATGATGGAAAACACTTTATGATCTACGAACCATTATCAATTTTATGCCACTAAACATTTTTAAACAACTTGGAAGAGGAGCGATTAAACTAGCCAATTTGCCACTTCAATTGGCTATCAATCCAAGACTCATCCTTTAGGCATAGTTGAAAGTCTATCTGTTACTTTTGAAAGATTTACTTTCATAACTAATTTTATAATTTTGGATTTAAAGGCTGATAAGGATATTCATCCAGATTTTTGAAAGACCAATCTTAGCATTTGTTAGAACCATTATTCATGTTGAGGAGGGAAATGTATTTTGAGAGAGAATGATCAAGCAGTTAAATTTGATTTCTTGAAATCATCAGACCTACTTTAAGTCTATATGAATAATCAAATACAAATAACTGAAACTATGGCTTGGGTGATAAAAATTCAATCTACTGAATCTAAGGATGTTCACTTGGATGAGCAACAAATAATTGATGAATTTCTAAGGAATTTGACTGACAAAAATATTATTCTTCTGGTAGGAGAAACTCAACCACTAAGCCTATATCTATAAGGAGACCATCATAGCATACCAATTTAAATCACTAATGATTTTCTGGTTGAAAGTGGGAGGTTACTAAAAAACCTTCATCAATTTTAAGAACAAGATCAAAATTTTTGGGAAGAAACCAAAAACATGACCTTACTGGAAATCTTAGGATGACCAGACCTTGCGACTAGTGACCAGAGACTATTAAATTGGCATTTTGATCTTGGAGATCTAGTATAGTGATATGCCCGAGACTTTGTCGTGTTGATGATGCTAAACTAAACGCTATCTTGGGAGGCAACCCAAGCATTATCTTAGTAATTTTTTGCTTTATTTATTATATGATTGATGTCATTTTGTATTTGTATTATTTTTAGGAGTTTTTTCTAGTTTTTGATTGTTAAGTATCAATCCCTTCGTGGAGTGGCTCTCTCATTTGATGGGAAGTAGCAAAAAAAAAATTATGTCACACCTAGGACTGGTGTGATTGCACAATAGTTTGGCATGACCACATTGACCAATGGTGTGACCAGACCAATTTTTGGCATGACCTTGCCACACCTAAAATGTTTCAGGTAAGCCAAAATTTAGGGCGGTATGACCACGTCACAACCTAGCGTGATCATGTCGTAGAGTTTTTTCATGATCAAATCCATCTTCTTTAGAATTTTATGCCCCCTTATTTCCATCAAGCACTGTCTCTTCTATTCCATAAGATCCAAAATCTCTACGAAGTAAGCTCATTTTGTTAGATCCAACTACCACTGAGCAGATCAGGGTGGAGCCATAGGTTGTGGTAACTATCTTGCATATGCTCCATTTTTCTCAGTTTTCCCCATCGATTTTCCTGAAATCTCTCTTAAATTCTCATAGAGCCTTATCTACACAGTTGTTTCTTGGTAATACTATGATTTCCACCCTCAGTTTGTTATTCTGTGCTAAAAATTTCAAACTTTTTTGAGCCTATCTTCTCCAATTTGAAATCCTTTTGCCTTCCATGGAATGACTCACTCAGTTGTACCTTGAATCTCATTAACACCAAGATTTTTCTTTCTTCGAAGTGAATATTACTTCATATTCTCAAGAGACAGCCATAAAGTGCAAAATAATTGAGCTAGCTTGCATGAATAAAAAATTTATGTGGATCTAATTCTCATTTATTTATCAATCTATCTCTAGTCTCATTGATGTGACTAAGGAATCAAGCTATTCTAAACTTCTACATCCAGATGGGCACAACCTTGGTCTTAAAGAGAGTTCTCTACTGATCTATCATGTACATGGCCAACGACCAGACGACTAGGGACTAAGTTGGCCCGTTGCCATTTTTTCTCTTGCTATAGAGAGGGTGTAGTAGAGTTAAGACATATGCAAATTGTCTCTACATTATGCAGAAGTCACATTTTTTGCTATCACATTCCTGATCATGCCACCCTTACACTCTGAAGGTGGAAGGTGTGAAAGAGGGTGATAATAGTTTTTTGGCTCTGAAGATGTTATGGCTCACATCATTGATGGGCTGACTTGCAATTGAGTTCTTGCACCCTTCTAGTTAGCAAAGTAGAGTTTAGGCGGTTCGGGCAGTAGCATGATTAAATTTTGCTTTGTTGATTTTCCGGTACTATGTGTTTGTGTGTTGTTATCCTTGCTAACCCCACATGGCCAATTTCTTTGGACGAGCTACTGCATTGTTGTTCTGTTTTATTACTTGAAAAACACAACCCTTCTTCACACTTTAAAAGAAAGGTTAGAAAAGAAGAAGTTGCCAACCGTATATAGTAATTCTCAAGAGAAAATGATAAAGAATAAAAAAATAAAAAGAACAAAAGAAACAACAAACAAGTCGAAAGTCTCTGAGGAGAAGCTTAAAGTTGACACAACAAAAATTCAAGAAAAGAGAAAATGTTGTAAGGAGGCTAGTGAGACTTAAGTGATGAATTGGGCCTTGATTCCTTAATTAAAACTATAGTAAAAGTTATCTTCAAGGGAAAGAATTAAGTGGATTTTGAGTTGGTTAAAATCTACTGAAACTATATGCATGATATTTGAGGTTCATAAAAGAGATACTATATGACACCAATTAAGGGATCTATGATATTGTCTTATGAAAAGAGATACGGGAATTAAGAATAGGTCAAGTCAATAGCCATTAAAGATGATCCAATCTGAATGACATTTAACACTTTTTACTTAGACTCTATAAATATGTTGAAAGGGTATAACTCTGTAGGAGTGCAAATTTAATTAAAAATTTAAAAATGAGCCATGTGATTACTTGAAGGAAAGTAATAGGGTATGTTTTAGGGTATTGGCATGCATTAACTGAATACAAACAAGTTAGAATGAGAAAATTAAGCAAGAAAAGTACCCCAAAGCCGCATTAAATGCCCCTTATCAAATAGGCTGGTGTGACCACGCCATCTGGAACAGTAGGGTGGCGTGACCACACGACAATTGGACGNAAAGTTGGCAACCAGGATGACAAGTTTGAATTTAGTCACTAGTTGACTTATAATTAAGATTGCAAGCTACAAGTGCTCTAGAAGTGACTGAGTGAGAGCCTTTTATTTGAACATAAATGTTGATCGGGTTATTTAAATATTCAAATTTATATTAAATACAAATTTACAAATATCATTTTTAAATACTCAATAACATTTATACTTGTCACCACCTGATCTGTAACCCAATTGCATGTGTGAAGAGAGCGCAAATTTTGATGACCTAAAAGTAAAATCTTG
Organism: Phalaenopsis hybrid cultivar; assembly: GCA_002079205.1. Taxonomy (NCBI): domain Eukaryota; kingdom Viridiplantae; phylum Streptophyta; class Magnoliopsida; order Asparagales; family Orchidaceae; genus Phalaenopsis; species Phalaenopsis hybrid cultivar. The sequence continues at coordinate 294,880 of JXCR01075275.1, read as the reverse complement.
CATGCATTTTGATAATTAGTATATTCTTTGATTGGCGATGTAATGAAGCATGTGCCAATTATGCAAGTACACATATTGATCAGATCGTAAACATATTATGACTCGATATCAATCCTATAAAAAACGAGTTTACTTTTCTTAAAGATAAATGTTTAATTTACTAATTATAGGTTTAGTTTGAAGTGATCATGGTTTTGATGTTTTAAAATGTCTAAAATCTTAATTTTAGAAAAATAAAACCTAAAGTGGATGGAAGAGTTTTCTAATTTTTCAGGTATCTCCCTTGAAATGGACCTAAGAAATCTAAATTCATCCAAGTGATTATATTTTAGTTGACAATCAAGAGCAAAGCTTCTCCTAAGCCTCTTCAAAGGTCATATGTCTAGAGGTTTCATATTTAATAACTCTTCTAGCTAAATATTGGTTTAAATGTACTGAACAAGCTTAGGAAGCATTTATAGCTATTAAGAAGAACATGTTGTCATGACTGGTACTCACATTTGTCATTTTTTATTGAAATGGATGCTTTAGGGATAGTTATTGGATTTGTATTGATACAAAACACACATCCTTTTGTTTATTTTAACAAGAAATCATAGCTACCAATGCAAAAAGCTTCCACATATGCTAGAGTATATGCAATAATAGTAGCAAGAGAAATATGGTTATTGTTGGCAACCATGTTTGATGCAACACATACGGGAAACCTTTCTGGGCAATACGAGACCCCATTGAGATCATATGTGGTCTATTGTGACTCAAGGAATCTATTGGGTCTTCCAACGAGCGCCTCAAATCTAACAAGATTTTCTTACACCACCATAATCGTGCTCTGAAGCGACCATCGCGGAGGTTGCATCTACTTCTAATGTCTTCCACCTCGTTGTTCATTCTTGCGTCGTAAGGCTATATCTTGATAATACAGATATTCTCGTAACACAAAACATTGACAAAATTACTTTACATGTGCTCGTACTTTGAAAACTTAAGGTATGAACCAATGGATTTAGTAATAGAAACATTTTTTACGCAGCGACACACATATGAATCCTCCACTTGAGCTTTGATACGTGCTTACAACCTCCATGTCTTGCTCATATCCAGTCCTCTGAGGTTCTCATGTGGCTCGAAAATCCCCTTCGTTAGACATTTCCAGAGGCCCAACTCTTTTGGGGTCCGGAGTCACCATGCCTAGATTGGGCATGGCCACACCCAACCTATGGCCTGCCATGTCCAAATCCCGTAGTGCTCATGCCAAAAGCTTCGAAAAGGTACTCGAAGATCCAGCATGGCGTGACCACGCCTAATTGTGATGTGACCATGCCACCCAGACATAAAGCCCAACGTAATTACACCTTGTCTTGGCCTTGACCAAGCCTGAATCTCTAGAGGCACCTAAAGGTTCTCAAGTAGAATGACCACACTCGAGGATGGAATGACCACGCCACCCAAATTTAGAGCTCAATGTAATTACACCATGTTTCTATTGTGACCACGCCGGTTCATTTATCTCTCTGATTTTTGTCCTCAGCATCTCTGCCAAATCTTGGAGGTGCCTGAAGGTTCTTAGCCAGCATGAACACACCCAAGGGTGGCGTGACCATGCCACCTAAATTCAGAGCCTAGAATGTGACCATGTTGGTTTATCCGTGTCTCTAACTTTTGTTCTCAGCATCTTTACCAAATTTTACCGAGAACAGTTTTATGTGACCTAAAATGATTATTCTCAGGAATGATCACGAGATTTGCAGATAGACAAAGGAAATGGTGGATATCTGTCCATATTTTGGACACTTGGAGCCTGAGGAGGAGGAAAAAGCATGCATTCTCAACAAAAATGGAGGAGAAACCAAGGTAGCTTCTTCCTCTCCTCCATTCTTGATTTTAGAGTTCCCTGGATCTTCTATGTGAGAGAGCTTTCAGGTTCTTCATCTTGTTCCTTAGAGCTAGAAGATTTCCTTGGAGGCTTGGAAGTGAGGAGCTTGAGAGAAAGGTAAGAAGAAGGTCTTGCTCACTACAGCCTCTTCTTTCTCATCTTCTTCTTTTCCTTCCACTAAAAAATCTTTTCCTTCATCTTCTTCTTTTCGCTCTACCACTTTCCTTGACTGTGTGAGGAGCTTTGCTTGAAGGAGAAACATTGCTGAGAATAGGAGAGCTTCATCTCTCTGTCGGCACTATTTTTGGTGTGGGGTTTGCCCGTAAGAAGCTGTCGGTCATCGAAATTGAAATCTCGTTGCCCGCTTCGGAAGGACGTTAAAAAAATTTAGTTTTGAAAAATATGGAGTTAAACTGACCCCATAATTTTCATAGTTTAGATGAAAGAGCACTTTACCTCAAATCATGTATTTATCCTGAAGGATGAATACAAGAATTGAGGGTGAGGCTCGATCAAATAAACTAGAGAAAGTTATGACATCCGTTTGATCTGCGAAACCAATATATTGGCCGACAAGTTCCCCTGTTTAATATAAGAAATTAAACAGGGTTTACATTATGCTGGGTTCGGGAAAAGCTTCCTATAAGGGCAAGCCCCTATANGTTTGCTTAAAATAATGTTGTTTTGATTTTTAAAAATTATAAAATTATTTCCTAAGACTACNTCTTTCACCAAGGCCTCCCAAACTCCTTAGAGAGCTTCTCTAAGAGTCCCTTAGCACATTATAATCCATTTCCCTCCAACAATTCCACCACAAAAATCCAATTTTGAGTTTGAAATTCTGCCCGAAACCAGGACAAACTTCAATCCAAACCTACACAGCACCAAACTTCAAACAAATTGGCTCTACACCTTCACAATAGTGAAGGAAGCCAAACCCCCATCAATTCCCCCTCTGAAATAGCCTCTACCATAGCTCTCAACCAACACCCAAAATTGGCTGTGGTTGAGNACACCAAATGCCATATTTAATTGGGCCAATTGACATTTCTAACCTAGTCCAAACACAAGATTTGGTCATATGTACCTTATTGGACTTATGGCCAAATCCAAACCAATTGAGCTTGGANAAAAAAATCATCAAAATCCATTAAAAAACGAGAGAGATATTAAGGTTTTAAGTTGGACGGCTCTCGGTTAAGTCCATCGGGGATGATGAACGGATGACGTTCATTCTCGTGTGTATTGAACGGATGGCGGAGATCAAGCCGGATGATCCTCTGGAACGATATGGCGGTCCGCGTGGCAGCTAACTCAGAAGGCAACATCGAAGAGAAGCACGCCGCGTGGCTGTTCGATGGATCCGATGATCCAGTCAGCCCGTGTTTTGAATAAATAAATATGGGTATTTAATAAATTCATAAAATAGACNATATATATATATAAATTAAACATCTTTCCGAAGTGGGCGGCGAGATTTCGATTCCGGAGGCCAGCATCTTCCAACGAGCAACTCCTTAACCAAAAATAGTGTCGACAGTGCCTCTCAAAATGCGTTGAAATATCTTGCGTTATAGGGGTAACACATTTGCATAAAGTTAGACTCTGATGTGCTCGAGTGGACATCCAACACATGTAACATAAAAAAAATTGATGCTAACACTTCTGGTATATTTCACATCTCTTGGTAAATACTTTAGTGTATTTCAATAGTGTCAGTTAGAAATATTTTTTTCATTTGACTCAGTGTGTTAATATCTTTCTTCTTGAGTGACTACTGCATTCCTCAAAATGAATTTCTCAAAAAATTTCTTCCTCCTTATTTTCCTTTATGCATCGCAGGTATGGCGATGTTGTTGATTTCAATAATGTCTGCTAGAAATATCCCTTTAGCAAGTATTGAGCATCCTTGAATTAAAATCTCCTAGGATTCATGACTTCTTCTACCATTTCTTCCATCTCCAAGTACTTGACTTAGGGTTTGTTCTCTAGGGACACCACTTTCATCGCTTATGGCTCCTCGATGATCTGTTGGCTGAGTCTTAGTGGTAATCCATTCCCTAAGTAAACACACTTCAATAATAGGCCAGCCAACTTATTTTCTTCTTTGTCGACATGTTTGATTATGATTTGGTTGAACTTCCAAATCTCAACTTTAGCCTTGTTAAGGTACTTGATCATCACTTTCTCTCTCGCTTGAATTCTCTATTTGTTTGATTTACTACCAATTGTGAGTCCAACTTCATAACTTGGGATTGAGCGCCCATTTCGTAGAATAGATGCATTCTAGTGATTAATGCTTCTNCATATTGGATTATCACCTTGACCCCAAATTTTTATATGTTGTAGCCTCTGTCTAGGTGCACAATTTGAGCATATTTTCAAAGACATAAGAGATCTCTAGACAGAGATCTTAATTTTCTAAGTTTTTATTAATTTTCTATTCAAATAATTATAGAAAATTGTATGTGGCTTAGAAAATTCTACAAAAATTCATATAAGTTTCCTATGGCCAGAGTAGTCTTACATTCAAATTAATTATAGAAAATTGTATGTGGCTTAGAAAATTCTACAAAAATTCATGTAAGTTCCCTATGGCCAGAGTAGTCTAAGGAAATAATTTCATGATTTTTAAGAATCAAAACATGACTATTTGAGCAAAGCCCTAATGTGCTTAAAACATTTAATTTGGAGTACAAAGAGATCAAAATCACTTGATGTTTGTTCTCCACTGTGGCTCATGAGTCAGAGAGCTCACCATAAAAATTTCAAAGANTTGTGAAGTCGGTTTTAGGCCTGATCGTTCATGGATCAACTTATGGGCTTGGACACCCCTCCACAATTTTCTAACTTTGCAGTCAGTTTCAAGTGTCCTATGAAAATTGGGAAAAGGTACTGCTACCTTGGAAGCCTTTGGATCCAACTGAGAGATTCTCAGCTTTTACAGATGAAAATGACATGGCCATTATAGTAGATCAATCATCTCAGAATTCACTACCAGTTCAACCCTTAATTCCTGACAAGTCTCTGGTGATCTTGCGTCGAATCAATAAATTAGAAAATGAGGTACAAAATGTCATGAATGCGATTAATAATATCTCCGATTTCTTCGATCATCTAGACTGGAGGATGAATGAACGTTTTGAGCACTCTGGACATTTAGAAGATAGCTTGATACAACTGATGAGGAGGATGAAGTTAATAGAAGAGGATTCCACTGAAGAGTTATACGACTGATGAGGAGGATGAAATTGATAGAGGAGGATTCGACTGAAGAATTTCCATTCTGCCCCTTCTACAACCTCTTCGTTCATGTGCAATCAATGGGTGATCTCAGAGGAGAATCTAGTACCAAGTCTGATGATTAAGTGATTTATATTACTACCTATCTGTCTATCTATGTATTTTGATTTGAACTTTGTATTTGTTTTGTTTTAGAATGATGCTTTTAGATCTATGTATAGTTGAGACTAAGCATAAGTGTTTTGTTTTCAGTATTTTAAGTGTTGTGACTTGGATTGCGACGCTGAATTAATGTCTTGAGGTTGAGAAAATACCAAACTTAGGTGTGTTATGTAACGTATATTGTACCCCTTGGAATTTATATATAAATGTGATGTTTTGTGTTGTGAAAGTTTATATGTGCTAAGTACATCATTTAGTCACTTAAAATTATGTCTATAATGATTAAAAAGATGTAGTTTAGGCTTAAAATTGATCAAAATCGCGAAAATCCAGAATTTGGACAAAATCAATAGAGCCTGCCGACGGCGCCCTTGACACCGCCGATGACGAGATTTTCTCGAGACAGGATTTTAATCCCAATAGAGTGTGCCGACGGCGCCATTGACCACGCCGACGGCGAGCTCACGAAAAAACACCTTTAACCGCAATTTTGACCAGTCAACCACCACTATTCATCATCCTCTTCCTCCTAAAAATGTCATTTTCTACCTAAGGCTTGAAAGATCTTGGATTGGGAGGCGATTTCAAGGCTTTTTGACACCAATTTGATCATCTCTAAGTAAGAGCTTCACTCCAAATTAAAAATATTTGGATTTTCACCATGGATTTCTTCCACATTGAGGAGATCCGAGAAATTTGAGAATGTGAAGAAATTTTGGGAAGAAATTCATGGAACTTAGTGTTGAACTCTTAAAATTGCTATTGGAAGCCATGATTTGCATATTTGAAGTAATTTATAAAAACTCTTAGAATTACTATTGGAAGCCATGATTTGCATATTTGAAGTAATTTTTGGAATTTTTTCTATAATTTGATTAGATTGAAATGACTCCACGTCAAAAGAGAAGAGTTGAGTTTGACGAGTCTCGCTTCGTCAATGCAATGGCTCAAACAAAATTTACTTCCATATTTAAAGGAAAGAAGTGCATGCAAAATCGAGTTTTTGAAAGTCCTGGTGGAGAAATTGAACGAGTTATCGTCGAGCGGAGGTGGGAAAACTTTTGTTACACCACCAATAAAGTTGATGCAAATGTTGTGAATGAGTTCTACGTCAATGTAATTTATTTTGATGACGGAATTGTTCAAGTACGTGGATTTCCTGTTGAGTTTACTGTCGCTCGCATCAACACTTTTTATGAAGTCCTAGAATCTTATAGCTGCCAATATGAATTCTTTAGTACGATGGAAGGCCCCCTGAATGATGTGATCAACTTTCTCACTGATAGGAAAGGAACATGGAAGATAAAGCTGCGAGAACGGGTAAATTTTTCTGCTTCCATGCTGAATGTCACCTCTAAGGCGTGGCACTATTTCATTTCCTCTACTCTGTTACCTACTTATCACCATAGTGAGGTAACTAGAGATAGAGCTATTCTGAATTTTTGTATTCAGAATAGTAGAACTATAAATGTGGGGAGAATCATTCTTAATAATATATTGACTACGACGAGGAGTGAGACAAGTGGAGGTCTAGGATATCTTGGACTGATTTATACTATTTGCAAACTTTCTGGAGTGGAGATTGGAGATGAGGAATGAGTTTACCCTATGAAACCCATTAGTAAAGCTAATTTGAAGACTTATGAATCTCATGAGAAATAGAGAACTGGGAGTAGAAGTAAAGAACCTTCTACTAGTAGAGACGTCCCCTCTACAAGTTTTGACCTTCCACCTTCTAGTTCCCCTACGCTCTCTGATTTGATGAATGAGTTGACCTTGCAGCGAAAAAGCATAGAATTGATAAATGAAAGGATTGGAGGTTTAGAATGTCGACACGATTACAATAGTGAGTACCTTCAGAAGCATTCAAATTTTGAGGTAGCTTATTACGAAGCTCAGGCCCGACACTACAGTGGTGAGCCTGATGTTACTTTTCCTGAGT
>JXCR01075275.1:268143-282960 GCA_002079205.1 Phalaenopsis hybrid cultivar | reverse complement strand
TATATATATATATATATATTATAACTCGAGCCGAACACGAACGAACAAATCTTTGTTCGTGTTTGACTCGTTCACATATCGATCGCAAAAAAATTGTTCGCGTTCGGCTCATTAAATTAACGAACGAATCATGCACAAGCTTCTTAACAAGTCAAACACGAACTGTTCGCAAATAATGAGTTCTCTTGACAGCCTTAACCATGAAGAGAGTGAAAGTTGGCAACCATAAGAGATCATTACTGACCGACGCTAGTACTTGTCGAAGCTTGATTATTATTTTTCATGTGGTTGTTGTTTGATCTTTGCTTCTCAATCAAAACTATGCAACTTCATCATCTCTACTTATAAAAAGGACTGAAACTTTGTAATTTGAAATGTTAAATATAAATATTGACAATGTGTGGCCTTGAAATTGACATTGTTGCCATCAAAATTAGTTATGATTGAGGTTTATATTTCATTATTACTACAAAAATCGAGAAGAATGAGACCATCCAACCGAAGCTGGATTGAAGTTTGAAGGCTATAAAAGTCCTTAAGAAATTGCTAGCAATTTTGATGTGGAGCTTGATGATCTTATATGGATCTAGTAGGTTTATAGGTTATCTTAAATTATGATGAATTATGCATCGCATGTATAGGATAGTGGAGAACCTCTCTTAAGAGAGAAATGAAAGCTTACAAAAAGAAAGAAGATGAGTGAATTTCTTCTAATCCATATGGGGGTATTTATACTTGGAGAGTTGAGAAAAACATTAGTTACAATTTTTTTGCAAAATTTTCAAAAGATTTTTAATTTTTTTATAATTTTTCTTTAATTAAATATATTTATTTAAAGAAATTTTTTTTCAAATATTTTATATAGATACACGCCTATGTTTCTATTACAATATTCAATATTTGATTTGATTATAATTCCTTGAATTGAGAAATTTTGAAAAAAAAAAAACATTTAAATTCTCTAAGTTTATGTTAAAATTACTAAACTAAGGCAATGGGCAAACTTGTAATTCTATCAAAGCTATTAAAGAATTATTGATGCTTCCAATTGGTGAACCTTGTCTACTTGTGAAGGCTCATTATGTTATAAATAGTGAGGGAGGCTTGTAGAGAGGGGATCGAAGGGAAAGCAAATCAATTGGATATTAAAAGAAGATGAGAGGCTTCAAGAATTGAGGGGGAGGATCTTGGAGATCTTGTATAGAGGTGATTCGAGAGGGAGATCATGGCAAGGTGAGAGCTCATTGATCTTGGAGATCTTGTATCGAGGAGATTGGAGACAGAAATCAGGGCAAGATGAGAGCTCTTTTCTCAATGTAAAAGCTTTATAATTATTCTTTATTGCTTTAGTGGATTTGATGTTTGATTTCCCTCCCGTGGATGTAGGTTTTATGGACCGAATCACGTAATTCTTTGGTGTTCTTGTTTCTTGTTTGCATATTATCTTTGTTGTAGTTTTTCGTTTCTTTTTCTTGTTTTCTTGTCTGTTGCGGTTTCACTCTTCTTTGGCTGTCAAGAAGGTGTTCGACATTTATTGTTTATTTTTATTCGGCAGTCCAGTTATTGGTTTTCTTCAGGTGTTCGACAGTCCAATTCTTGATTTTCTTGAGGTGTCAAGCAGTCTTATTTTTCTTCAATAGTTTAATATAATAGTTATCACATGTGTGTTTGTACGCACATACACACACATGCTTTTGAGCAGTTGCCCTTTCATATGCACGTGTGTGTTTATATGTGCACTAGCTCACTTGAATAATCACCTACACGTGCATGTGAGTGCGCAGGCTAGCGATCCTGTGGTGTTATGGTATGACTCATATACCATATAGGGACATACGTTGGATCGAAGCGGAGCGAAAGAATCTGTCCAAATTGGGAAGTTACGTGGGTTGGGGGCGGGGGCAAATCCCTGCGGTATGGTACAGGGGTAATGTTGTAATTACATATTGTGCCTAGGGTTTACCTCTTTTCTGAATATTGAAAGGAACTTGCCACTCTGCTCCCGAGGACGTAGGCATATTTGCCGAATCTCGTTAAATCTCTGTGTTCTTCTGGATTTGTGTTGTTACTGTTTTTTTTTCGCCCTAATTTTCTCAATAAGTGGTATCAGAGCCAATAAGGGTAGGAAAAAAAAAATTTGGCGGCACGGGGAGAAGAGGAGTTTGGCGGCTAGGTCTCCGACGCTTCACTGCAGGAATCCAAAATTTCTTCGGAGAGCGCGGCGGATTGGCGAACAGCGGTACTTTGACACTTCGGCAGACGATTCGCGAAGAATTGTTCGACATTCGTAGCCGGCTTCGGTGCTCGCGAATCGCAGGATAACGAGACCAGGAGAGCGGAAGGCGTTCGTAGCTTCGGAAGGATCGAGGCGCACGAGGAGCAGCACTGTTCGCGGGACGCAGAGGAACGCCGGGAGAGAACAACGGAGGTTTCGGCGTTACTTGCGGAGAAGACCTGAGAAGGAAACGGAAATATTGGCTCCAAAAATATTTCTAACGGCAACGGGGAATCAAGGAATATTTCAGGAAATTTTCCAGCTGCAGAGCCTTTTACGGAAAGGAGTTCGGTCCTTTCCTTCCCTGTGCAGGTGCTGGAGAATTTGGGAGGAGAAAGGGAATCAAAGGCGAGAATCACGGAGAGCAGCCTGGCCTGATTTCCTAAAATCGGCCAGTTCTGAATTTCTTTTTCCTAGGAGAGGAAGAAAAGTTGCGATTTTTCTTTGCCGGAGGAAAAGAGTAAAGATGTTTTTTTTTTTTTTTTTATGGCCACGGAAAGGAAGAAAAATTAAAGGAAAATTTTTTCATTAAATTAATTTAAATTAAATTAAGCAAATTTAATTAAAAATTTCTTTTGCATGCAGAGAGGAAATAAAGGAAATATTTATTTCTTTTCTCGGAAGCGGAGAAGATTTTTTTTTCTTTGCTCGAAGATTTCAATTTTTCTTTCTTAAAGTGAGGGGTTCTAAGCAAGTATTTTTGCAGATGAATTTTTTACAGAAAATTTTATTGCAGAAATACTTTTCAGATGGCTTTTTCTAGAGCGAAAATCGAGGTGGTGAAGTTCGATGGAACTGGTAACTTCGGATTGTGGCAAACGAGGGTGAAAGATCTGTTGGCGCAAAAGAAAATAATGAAAGTTTTACAGGCGACGAAACCAGATGTTATGGAGGATGAAGATTGAGAAGAATTGCAATAACGAGAGGCAGAGACGATACGCCTATGTCTGGCAGATGAAGTTATGTATCACGTGATGAACTTGAAATCTCCAGGAGAAGTTTGGAAGAAACTGGAAACTCAGTTTATGACTAAATCTCTGACGAACAAGTTGTATCTGAAGCAAAAACTATATGGGCTGAAGATGCAAGAAAGGTCTGATCTGGCGCAGCATGTTAATGGCTTCAATCAAATAATCACAGACTTGTCACGGCTTGATGTGAGTATTGAGGATGAATATCGAGCAATGATTTTGTTATGTTCATTGCATTCTTCCTATGAGCACATGGTGACTACTCTGACATATGAGAAAGAGACTATCAAAGTTGATGAGATTACTGCAACATTGTTGGCTCACAACCAGCGGAAGCAGAATGCAGGGGGAAGCTCTCACGGTGACAATTTATATGTTAAGGGTAAGCAGGATCGTGGAAGAAAGAAAGAGAATGAGAGTTCTGGAAGACGGAATTTCAGATCTAAGTCTAGAGGCAAAAAAGAAATTCATTGCTACAAGTGCAAGGAGCCAGGTGATATGAAGAGAGATTGTCCAAAGCTGAAGAAGCAAACTGGGGAGAAAGGTGATACTTCATCGAAGTCTGTAAATGGGGTGCAAAATGATAATTCAGATTGCAGTGATAGGGATATACTCTCAGTTTCATCAACTCAGATCACGGAGGCATGGATTCTTGACTTAGGGTGCTCTTGTGACATAACACCTAACAGGGAGTGGTTTACTTCATACAGGTCAACTAAATCCGGCTCAGTCTATTTGGGTGATGATAGATGTTGCAATATAGTTGGCATTGGAGAAGTCAGAATTCAGATGTATGATGACACTGTTAGAACATTATGTGATGTCAGACATATTTCAGATCTGAAGAAGAATTTGATTTCCTTGGGCACTCTATACAAAAATGGTTTTATTTCTAAGGCTGATGAGGATGGGGAAACCATCAAAATTGTTAAGGGTGCACTAACTGTGATTAAAAAAAAGTTGATTGCATATAATATCTACATACTATTATGGAGTACAATTGTAGGTGGAGTTCATTCTGTGGAGTCATATAATGACAGTACAAAGCTATGACATATGCGTCTGGGTCATCTCAGTGAATATGGGATGACGGAATTGCATAGAAGAAATCTGTTGCATGGAGTTAAAAGCTGTAAGCTCGATCTTTGTAAGTTTTGTATTCTTGGAAAACAAACTAGAGTCAGTTTTATGACTAGAAAGTATAAAATTGAAGGAATTCTTGATTATATGCATTCTGATGTATGGGGCCCTACTAGGGAGTTTTCATTGGGAGGATCTCAGTATTTCGTTACCTTTATTCATGATTTCTCTAGAAAAGTTTGGGCGTGTTTCTTGAAGCAAAAATCTGAGGTCTTCTCCAAATTCAAGCTGTTGAAAGTTGAGGTGGAGAACCAATTTGACAGAAAAATCAAGTATTTGAGATATGATAATGACACAGAGTACACAGATTCGCAGTTTCAGAAGTTTTGTGAGGAGCATGGAATNATAGAGAGAGTATGATACGACCATGTGAGGTATTTTTGAGAAACAAAGCAGTATCATGTGAGCTAGAGTGAAGACCAAGTGATGTAATCACAGTGGAGAACTTTTCAAACCAAGCTCTAAGAGCTTGTTTAAGGCCGTAGAGGGCTTTTTTTAATTTACAAACTTCACCATGATTATGAGAGACAACTGGTGGAGGCATCATGTAAACTTATTTTTGAAGATCACCATTTNTGCTTCTTACTCTGCTTGATTATTTGTTACCTCAAACTCTACTGCCACATAATGATACATGTGTTCTCCTTAGGGACTGCTCAAAGAAAGACCTAATCCTGCTTCAGTTTGGTTTCAAGCACTGTCAACGTATAAGAGCGACTCCACCCAGTCAGACAGATCATCTTAACCTAGATTTACTTATTCTGAGAAATCCATCAAGAAGTCCACGACCTCTTGTTCCTTAATAGCCTTTCAGGGAACATATGTTTTGTCAAAATCTCTTAGGTCAACCTTCCATTTGAGGAGTTGTCAGAATGTTTTAGGCGGGTAGGAATCAACTTCAGCGGGTGATCTGAAATCATCCAGATTTGAACGTCAGGAAATTCCCATGATGTGTTTGGAAATAGGGTTGCAACCTACGAGCCAACGCAATTAAAACAAATGTTAGATTTTCCCTAATTTGATACCTGATTTTTGCTCTCCGGAGAATGCATTTGGTGTACTAACTTGAGAATTCTTTGCTCGGCTCCTCTCTGACCTGCACCGAGTCGATTGCTTTGGCTCCCACCCCCAAGTATAATGAGAGTTCTTCTTTTAGCTTCAAACATTAGAGGAGTGGCAGTTATGCTAGGGAATCCTTCAGGTTCTAAAAGGCTGACAGACACTCAGTCATCCACTATAGGCTTTCAGTCTTTCTAAGTGTTTTAAACAACACTGTGTATTTATCATTGACCTTGAGATGAACCTAGTGAGAGTTATGATCTAGACGGTTATCTTCTAAGATTTTTGGGTATTTCTTGGTGTCGACATGTTGATCAATGCTTAGATTTTTTTGGGTTTGCTTTTATGCCTTTAGGGTTGACAAGATAACTAGGAATTTGTTGTTTGAGATTCCAAATGTTCACATTGTTTCATATTATATTTTCTTAGAGTATGTGTCGGCACTATTTTTGGTGTGGAGTTTGCCANTTTTTGGTGATGTTTGTGATTAAATTTTGAGTTGTCTTATATTTTGAATGTTGTGAGGTATTTTTGTTCGAAATTTGGTTTTTAGTTTTGATCTTATATTTTGAAATGTTGTGAGGTATTTTGTTTGAAATTTTGTTTTTGGTTTTGGTTTTGATTTGTTGTTTTATTTTTTAACAAGTGTTTTTTATGCAGTAAGTATGATACAAGCATAAAAGAAAAGCAGTAGAGNATATATATATATATATATATATATATATATATATATATATATATATATATATATATATAAATATAATTATTTGAGCCGAACATGAATGAACAAATCCTTGTTCGTGTTCGGCTTGTTTATATATTGATCGCAAAAAAAAAAAAATGTTTATTCTGGGCTCGTTAACTTAATGAACGAATCGAACACGAGCTTCTTAACGAGCCAAACAACGGACTGTTTTGACAGCCCTACCCAAGAAGAGAGGGAAATTTGGCAACCATAAGAGATCATCACTTACCAACGCTAATACTTGTCGTAGCTTGATTATCATTTTTCATGCGGTTGTTGTTTGATCTTTGCTTCTCAACCAAAATTATGTGACTTAATCATCTCTACTTATGAAAAAGACTAAAACTTTATACTTTGAAATGTTAAATATAAATATTGACTATGTGCGGTCTTGACATTGCCATTGTTGCCATAAAAATTAGTTATGGATGAGATTTATATTTCATTATTACTACAAACATCAAGGAGAATGGGACCATCCAACCGAAGCTGGATTGAAGTTTGAAGGCGATAAAAGTCCTTAAAAACTTGCTAGCAATTTTGTTGCAGGGCTTGATCATCTAATATGGATCTAGTAGGTTTGTAGATTATCTTAAATTAAGAAGAATTATGCATCGCATGTATAGGGTAATGGAGAACCTTTCTTAAGAGAGAAATGAAAGCTTACTAAAAGTAAGAAGATGAGTGAATTTCTCCTAATCCACATGGGGGTATTTATACTTGGAGAGTTGAGAAAAACAATAGTTACAATTTTTTTGCAAAATTTTCAAAAGATTTTTAATTTTTTTATAATTTTTCTTTAATTAAATATATTTATTTGAAGAAAATTTTTTTCAAATATTTTATATAGATACACGCCTATGTTTCTATTACAAGATTCAATATTTGATTTGATTATAATTCCTTGAATTGAGAAATTTTAAAAAAAAAACATTTAAATTCTCTAAGTTTATGTTACAATTACTAAACTAAGGCAAGGGGCAAACTTGTAATTCTATCAAAGCTATTAAAGAATTATTGATGCTTCCAATTGGTGAACCTGATCTACTTGTGAAGGCTCATTATGTTATAAATAGTGAGGGAGGCTTGTAGAGAGGGGATCGAAGGGAAAACAAATCAATTGGATATTAAAAGATGAGGAGAGGCTTCAAGAATTTAGGGGGGGATCTTGGAGGTCTTGTATAAAGGTGATTCGAGAGGGAGATCATGGCAAGGTGAGAGCTCATTGATCTTGGAGATCTTGTATCGAGGAGATTGGAGACAGAAATCAGGGCAAGATGAGAGCTCTTTTCTCAATGTAAAAGCTTTATAATTATTCTTTATTGCTTTAGTGGATTTGATGTTTGATTTATCACTCGTGGATGTAGGTTTTATGGACCGAATCATGTAATTCTTTGGTGTTCTTGTTTCTTATTTGCATATTATCTTTGTTGTAGTTTTTCGTTTCTTTTTCTTGTTTTCTTGTCTGTTGCGGTTTCACTCTTCTTTGGCTATCAAGGAGGTGTTCGGCATTTATTGTTTATTTCTATTCGGCAGTCCAGTTATTGGTTTTCTTCAGGTGTTCGACAGTCCAGTTCTTGATTTTTTTGAGGTGTCAAGCGGTCCTATTTTTCTTCAATAGTTTAATATAGTAGTTATCACGTGTGTGTTTGTACGCACATACACACACATGCTTTTGAGCAGTTGCCCTTTCATATGCACGTGTGTGTTTATATGTGCACTAGCTCACTTGAATAACCACCTACACGTGCATGTGAGTGCGCAGGCTGGCAATCCTGTGGTGTTATGGTATGGCTCATATACCATATAGGGACAGACGTTGGATCAAAGCGGAGCGGAAGAATCTGTCCAAATTGGGAAGTTACGTGGGTTGGGGTGCAGGGGCAAATCCCTGTGGTATGGTACAGGGGTAATATTGTAATTACATATTGTACCTATGGTTTACTCCTGATGTTATAAATAGGTCTGTTAGTAATCCCATGAGGTATCTTTTATTTCTGTAAACCTCTTTTCTGAATATTGAAAGTAACTTGCCACTCTGCTCTCGAGGACGTAGGCATCTTTGCCGAACCTCGTTAAATCTCTGTGTTCTTCTAGATTTGTGTCGTTACTGTTTTTTTTTCGCTCTAATTTTCTCAATAAGTGGTATCAGAGCCAAGTTTAAGGGTAGGAACAAAAATTTTTGGCGGCTAGGTCTCCGAAGCTTCATTGCAGGAATCCAAAATTTCTTCGGAGAGCTTGCATCGCGGCGGATTGGCGAACAGCGGTACTTTGACACTTCGGCAGACGATTCGTGAAGAGTTGTTCGACATTCGTAGCCGGCTTCGGTGCTCGCGAATGGCAGGATAACGAGACCAGGAGAGCGGAAGGCGTTCGTAGCTTCGGAAGGATCGAGGCGCACCCACGAGGAGCAGCACTGTTCGCGGGACGCAGAGGAACGCCGGGAGAGAACCNACTGTTGTTCGTGTTCGGCTCGTTTACATTTCGAGCTTAAAAATTTGTTCGTGTCCTAACGAGCCGAACACGAGCTGTTCACGAACAACGAGCCAAATTGAGAGCACTATGCCCCCACATTGTTTTAGAAAATGGCTTCCAATTTTAATTTGGCCTAATACTAAAAGCCAAAGCGAGTTTGGAATTTGCGCTGTCGTCTATAGTTTTCCCAGCGTACCTGGATCAATGGAAACCACATATCAGAATTGTGAAAAATAAATAAATAATGTGTCAATATAGTTTATGATTATTTATATGCCATCATGTTAATCATGGAATTTATAGAATGATCAAAATGGTCTTGAAACTCTTTAAATTAAGGGTGAAATTGTCCTCATGAAAGACTATTAGAGTCCAATTTAAAGATAGTAGACAGCTATTTTGGCTCTTCTAAAAAGTTTTGAACTATACCGACATGATGTAAATAGTCCCTATCTTGGCAATTTATTTGACCTAATAAATTAAGATCATTTTTATCCATTGTAACCTATTTCACTTTTTTAAAATTCAAAATAATTTTATTTTTGATGTAATATTAAAGATTTTGGTGTTATAACTTCAAAAAGTATAATTTAGGTGTTCTATATGCAATAACCCCCCCAAAAAACCTAACACTATAAAAAAAGATCTTGCTTATGTTTGGCTAGCTTAATAAAGCAATAAAGATAACAAAAGGCCTATTATCCTATTAAGTGGGGTTGGCTACTTGAATCCTTCTTCTCCATTGCATCCTATCGAGTGTCATATTTTCATTTGATTCTAATATATTCTAATATAAGGATTCAGATGATCATCACACTTACTATTTTGAGGGCTTTTTTACATTACATAAAAGAATAAATGAATTTACATTAGTAGTGATTAGCATTGGCCTTTCATTTGTCAATATCACTCATAGCACATTTTTATATATACTTGTTTTCCCATTCACACCTTCTACAAAAAGTTAGAGTTAAGTTATCTCAAACTCTTGTTGACATTATATATTGGTGAACAAGTAAATTGTTCATTCTGACCATGAACATTAGGTCTATTGGTATCAAATTATCTAAACAATATCTAAGCTATTTAACACATATATTCCTCTTGGTTTAAACACTACTTAGTCAACAAAAATAAAATTTTTGAGCATAAGGTTATTCTCATCACATAACTAAAGTTTCAAACATTTACTAATCTTATTAATGTATCCTAATATTACTTATTTGTTGACTTATTAATGAGATAGACAAAAACACTAACTCATCCTTCCTAATTCATCGATACTTTATATTGAACTATCAAGAAATTGTGTGAGGTGCTACACATGTTTTTATATAGATAATTATGCTTCAATTATCATGCTTTTCTTAAGCTTATGATATACTAGAAGAGAGCACTACAACATTTATAAGTACCACTTAAACACGAATGTGCCATTGAACTTAAAAGAAAAAAGATTCAAAAGGATGTTATAAGTAGCAAACTTGAGTTCATAGCATCCCTTTATGACACCAACCACACTCCAAAGGCATGGTCATGGTGAGATATGGATGATAGGTGGTTGGGGATATTAGGAGTTTGGTGTATGTAGAAATAATTTGGGTTGCCTATTCTCTTAAGATATTTGAATTCAAACATTTTGCATGTGGTGACAAGTTACAATACAATTTTTTATCAAAATTGCACAGATAGTTAAGAGCTCAACTATGAAACTGAGCCAATTATGTTTAAATCATGTGTTATTTGCTCCTAGAAGGATATGATTCTTTAAGCTACCTCAACACACTTTTATTTTGTCAAATAACAAACATGCATATGAACAAAAAATGGGTTTTATTTGGTTTTATTATCTTTATGGAAAATAATTTATTTTTTTTTATAGAAATTTAAAGCATTTGTTTTGTGATGTAGTAATTTAAGAGAATATACTTCATCAAGATATATGATATAAGTGATATGGGTCCCATTATGGGAACACTATTGAGGTATGTATGCTAATTCAAAATTGTATTTTACAAAATTGAATTAAATTATAAATTGACTTTAAATTATTCATGTAATGATTACGACAAATAATGATTCATTACAACCGAAAAAATTGATCATTATTCAATAAAGTCAATCATGGCTAAATGGATTGATTAGCCCACAAAGCTAAAATGAAGTTGAATTGATAGTTGTTGAGTTAAAATTAAATTGATCAATTTTACAATGGATTGTGCTTAAACTGACTAGTCATTAATAAGGTTAAAATGTGGTTGATCTGACTTGATTTGATTGAATTTTAGTAAATCAACATTGATTGGGTATATTTTAAGCTGGTCAATATTTTAATTAGATTGGCAGTGTTTTAGTCAACATTGTTAAGGTAGATTTTGAGCTATTCAATATTTTATGAGGTTGACTTTAACTTGAAGAAATTTGTTGAAAAGAGTGTTGAACTCATAGGTTGGTTCTAATAAAAAAATGGTCCATGATTTATCTTGAGACCTTCCCTAACTATTTTCTCTCCCAAAGACAACTTAAGTTAGTATAATCAATATCATAATTATTTATATATTTTATTTTTATGATTGATAGAGTGATCAATAGGTTGAAATAATTTATTAAAAAAAATTTAATTTTTTTAGAAATTTAGTCCATCTAACTTAAAATTCATGATCATAACAAAGCATTAAGTGGACATATGATTTAAGCATATGTTTAGAATATGTGATTGGGGATTATCTCCTTACAAAGTTGTAGGAGATGCAATGTTAATGAATTTGGGAGTTATAAGTTTGATCTAAACTTATCAATCCTAATTATCAGTGGGGTTTAAAAAATTATCTTTGAAAACATTGTAAGATCTTGCATCGAGCATCTGAATCCATCAAGAATTTTGACCATTACTCAGGATTATAACAACAAGCCTTTGTACCATTAAATGGGGTCGACTACAAGGATCCTTTTTTCTCCATTGCGTCCTATTGAAAATAAAAAATATATATATTTAATAAGTCTATTCCCTTATATAAGAAAAACAATATCTTTTTCCTAATATTTTGACAATCTTTGTTGCTTACTAGTTGGATCCGTTACTCAATAATCAATAATATGTTATAAAAGAAGCCATGCTAAAATCACGAAAGATTTTGACAATATTTCAAAGTAATTTTTCAATGCATTGCTAGATGATTATACTCTTCCATTGAAAAGATCAAGTAAAATTCGAGTTTTAACCATCTATAATTACCCAACCAAAATCATCTAACCATGATTGCTTCACAATAACCGACTAGCTTTAATCACCCAATTATAGTTGCAAACAACCATATCACCCACNCTCAATAATCAATAATATGTTATAAAAGAAGCCATGCTAAAATCACGAAAGATTTTGACAATATTTCAAAGTTATTTTTCCCCTAGATGATTATACTCTTCCATGGAAAAGATCAAGTAAAATTCACTCAATGATCATAACACATTATGAAAGAAGCTACTTTGACAATATATAATGTTATGTAAGATGTTAAATTGATTCACCATAAAAACACTAACATAATAAAGCATGGGCACATTGGAATAGGAAGATTGCTAAAGTCAAGTTTAAAATCATCCAAACTCTAATTTCAACACATTCATAATCAAAATAAATGTTTCATTGTAACAAACCTTATGTCATCAAATTTAATTTTACTTGTGCCCAAATAAAACTCAATTGAGCACTTGAATTGAAATTAAACATTTAAATATTAATTGATGAGTTAATTGAGCATTTTTATGAGCTGAATGACCCATGATTGTTTAATTCATAAATTATTAACACATTCAAATATCTTTGAAACCCTATTTGATTAAGTTATCACTTCAGAATGAGAAATAAATTGTTTTGAATTTTATTGTAATTAACAAAGAATGTTACTGTAAAAAAATTTATATAGGTTCTGACTCTCTATATAAGAGGGGGTTCATATTAAAGATTGAAAGAGCAAAATGATCTAAAGAATTGATGCGCTCTATCCAACTAGTGCCATTAGATTGTTATCACCTGATCATCGCCGTTAGTTGGAGGACTACCACTGCCCAACCATGACTATTGGACTATCATCCCACATGCACCATCATATGACTATAGTAGCCTGGTCAACATCACTTGACCAAAATCATTTGACCTCTATCACTTATTTAAGATCAGTAAATCACTATCACCAGATCATCTTCATTTTTCTATGAGCGTCCAATCACCATACCCTTATTATGATTGCCCAATCACACCATCGTCTAATTATGAACACTCTGTCACAATATCACAATCACTTTAATATATTCATTTAGCTTTTGTCACTAGCATAATGTTACTTAACCACTAACACTCGTTGTGAATTTATCGACCACCATCGCATATATAATCATCTGATCATTATTACCTAGTTACAACCATTCGACCATCAATACTTGTGTATAATTGTTTTCCTGGTATCATCAACCAACCCTTATCGTTGGACTATGTACATTTGATCACTATTACCCAACTATAATCACTCTATTATCATTGTCCAACTACAAACTTCTGACTTTGGTCGGCAAATTAAAGTAGTTTAGCCACAATCATTTGATAATGGTCTCTTGACCACTATGACCCAACTACAATCACCTTACCCAATTGTATGACTACATTTACTTGTTCACCATTACCTCAGTCTCTAAACCATTTCACCTATTTATAGTTACCTAACCACAGTTCCTCCACTGCAAATTGTAGTCATCATTGACCACCTATTTATAGATCACCATCTCACTATCAGGATCACTCGATCATTATTGCTTGCCTTTAGACAATATAATCATTGATTATGATTGTCTGACCATTGTCGCTCGATTATGGTCGCTTGACCATCTTTGTCCGATTATGAATGCTTCTCCTTGAACCCCCGAGTACAATCACTCGACTACTTTCGCTTGAAAGCAGTATTTTGATCATCATCGCCCAATAATGATCACTCAATAATTGTCACCAAATTATAGTCGTCGATTTAGCATCACTTATATAAGGTTTATTCACTATGTAGCTCATTTATAGTTACCCAACCATAATCATCTAACCATGATTGCTTGGCAATAATCGACTAGCTTTAATCACCCAATTATAGTTGCAAACAACCATATCACCCAATTTATGACATAGACCAATTGAGTCATTTTTAACTCGAGCAAATCTCATTATTATTTTCTATTGCGTATTTTCTTTTGTGTGTAAAAACTCACGCAGTAACATGCCCCATACANAGTCCTACGAAGAAGATTCTTGGAATGGAGATTCATCGAGACAGATGTTCAAGACGATTATGTCTATCTCAAAGAGGCTAAGTTGAGAAAGTGATGGAAAGGTTTGAGATGATCAATGCAAAGCCTGTGAGCACTCATTTGGCAAATCATTTTAAGACTGATATAGAAATGGAAGACATGACAAAGGTTCCATATGCCAGTGCAATTGGCTGCTTGATGTATGTTATGGTATGTACTCATCCTGATTTGGCTCATGTTGTTAGTCAAGCCTGCAAATACATGGACAAACTTGGAAGACGACATTGGGAAGCAGTCAAGTGGATTTTCAGGTATTTGAAGGGTACTGTAGGACATGGAATTATTTTTGACAGTCAGAAGAATGATCCTTCAGTTGTGGGGTACGTTGATTCAGACTACGCATGTGATTTGGATGACAAAAGTTCTACAATTGGGTATGTGCTTACTCTTGGTGGAGGATCTATATGTTGGAAATCAATAATTCAGTCTATTGTGGCATTATCTACAACTGAAGCTGAGTACATTGCAGTAGCTGAAGCTGTTAAAGAAGCCTTTTGGCTTGCTGGGCTAGTAAAGGAACTGGGCGTTGAGCAAGGTTGAGTTCAGTTGCATTGTGACAGTCAGAGTGCTATTTATCTGGCTAAGAACCAGGTGTACCATGCGAGAACTAAGCACATTGATGTCAGGTATCAAAAGATCAGAGAGTTGATTGCTTCTAGGGAGATACTGTTGCAGAAGGTTCATACTGATGAGAATGCAGCTGATATGTTGACCAAGCCAGTTACTATTAACAAGTTCTTGCATTGCTTGAACTTGTTGAATGTTTGCAATTGCTAGAGAAGCATGGTGGCCCAACCTACAGT
>JXCR01075275.1:218729-264190 GCA_002079205.1 Phalaenopsis hybrid cultivar | reverse complement strand
TATATTAGTAATATACTAATATAGATATTATATATTTATATAATATAAGTTATATAATTAATATAATATATTATTTATATATATGAATATTAGGGATGTCAAACTGGCTTATCGTTCGAGAACAGCTCGTGTTCGGCTCGTGTTTAACTTGTTAGTTAAGAAACGAACAAGAACAGTGACTTGACGAACAACTTCAAACACGAGCTTATTTCAAACAAACTAAATTTCAAACGAACCAAACACAAACACAAGCTCTGTTCGTTCGTGTTCGGTTCGTTTACACCCCTAATCCCGACGAAGCCCAAAGAAGAACTCAAAACGTAACTTATAAACTACAGGAGGCCGCTCCTTTTCACGATAAAAGGAGGCGAAGCGATGCTTTTGGGCTAAGGAAAGGCGGGAGACACCAATGGAGGTGGGAGACACGAGCGGAGGGGGGAGTGGTTTGCGTAACTGCAGGGGTTGCGGGAGATGTCGCGACGATTCACAACAGAGGAGCAGGAGTTTCATGATCGGCGCATGGAGGCGGGAGCGAAAAACGATCGTACCGGCCTCCACACTAACAGAAACTTCATCTTCCATTATTGGGAAAGAGGTCGGAAAAGATGGACGAGGCGAAATGAAATTTGGTTGATCGACAAGTTATGGAGGTTATTCGATTAACTCTGTCGATGTCTATTACCCACAACATCATTAAGAAGAGTACTACTGCAGATCTCATGACGGTTTTATCTGGTATGTATGAAAAGTCATCAGTGAATAACAAGGTGCATCTGATGAAGAAGTTATTCAATTTGAAGATGACGAAAAGTACATCTGTTGCACATTATCTGAATGATTTCAATAATATCATAAATCAATTGTCGTATGTTGAAATTGATTTTGATGATGAGATACGTGCGTTGATAATGTTGGCATTATTGCCAAATAGCTGGGAAGTCATGAGAATGACAATTAGCAGTTCTGTAGGTATATCCAAACTGAAATATGATAATAATTGTGATTTAATTTTGGTTGAGGAGGTGCGCATGAAAGATTATGGCGAGACCTCGGGTTCAAGTTCAGCACTGATTGTTGATTCTAGAGAGAGATTACAAGTCATGAACTCAAACAGAGGAAGATCAAAATTAAAGTCTGGTCAGCAGATAATTTGCTGAAATTGTGTTAAGGTTGGCCACAAAAAAAGAACTGCAGGAATCCTAAGAAGAAGGCGAATGGTGATGCAAATGTGGTAACTGAAGAGATACAATATGCGCTATTTCTGATAGTTCATAGTTCTTTTGAAGAGTTTGTACTGAATTCAGGGGCTTCCTTCCACACATCTTCCCACCGGGAATTAATGTGAAACTATGTTGCATGTAACTTTGGGAGGTATATCTGACTGATAGAAAAGCTCTGAACGTAGTGGGGGTGAGAGACATTGATATTTCACTTCTTAACAAGAGCAAATAAACATTGCAAAAGGTCAGACACGTTCCTGAGTTGAAGAAAAACCTGATTTTTATTGGGCAGCTTAATGAGGGTGGTCATTTAGTAGTGTTCTCAGATAATACCTGGAAGGTTACTCAAGAAGCATTAGTACTGGCTCGTGGGTAAGAAAACTGACACACTATATATGACTACATGTTTACTCAGGCGTGGACACATGAGTCAGAGGTGCATTATGGGGAAACAGAAGAAAGTCAGTTTCCTGAAAAGTGGTAGAGCACCAAAAGCAGGAAAACCAGATCTTGTACAGACAGATGATGGAGAACCATAGAGCTATGAAGAAATCTTGCAAGATAAAAATTTATGCAAGTGGGAGCTGACAGAACTTCCACAAAGGAAGAAAACAATGAACAACAAGTGAGTGTACCGAGTGAATATTACGTTTGATAACAGTAAAATGTAAAAGACTGGACTTGTTGAGAAAAAGCTCTCAACAGAGGCAGGATATTGTAAATGTAGTGAGAGTTGGAAGCAGATAATGAGTAACCCAGGAAAGAAAGAGCTTGGAAGCACAATGCTATGTTGACGTTAATTTGTCAAATAAGGTTGTTACTCTTGAGAGATTGAAGTTGTGTGCAACTTCAGTTGGTCTTCTAGCTTGAAGACAGAGGTTTGAGTTGCAGAGGTGGAGGATATTACGTTTGAGGAAAATGACAATGCAACCAATGGGTAGTGCAGTCAGTGTTCGAGTCTCCAAGTGGGAGAATTGTTAAGTAATGTGGAGCCTAGCCCACCACTCATTTAGGCAGTTTTTCTTTGGGAAGTTATTTGAATTAATCACTTCATTAATTCCTTCCTTTAAAGAATTATTCTCCCGCCTCGCATAAATCTTGGGTTTATTCTCCAGCCTCTCCTTTATATTTCCAAAGTTGGGCCTTGCCTTTAATGGGCATATAAGGGTTTTTATTTAAATGCTGGCCGGCTGGAAAAAAGATGTATTGTCACCTACTATTCCAAGGACGACTCCTCTTTGGCTAATAGGTGCAAAGCTTCTTCTTTTTGTGTTGCTTCGGTGACCAAACCTAAGGCTTCTCTCTTCAATTTTTGGGTATTTTCTCTTGTGGTTCTCTCGTAGAGAGAAAGAGAGAGAATGAGAGGAGAGAAAGAGTTTTATTTATTGTAATGTCGAGACAATCGACACGTGTAATTCTTCAAGTAATAAAATCCTCTGCAATTCCGTGGACGTATGCAATTTGTCAAACCACATAAATCTGTGTGTTTCTGTTTTGCGAATTTTCTCAATCTAATTTTTCACTTTATTATCGTCGTTTTTAACAACATTTTTGAAAGCTTATGGTGCCCAATCTTACGATCAAACAATTTTCAAATTTGACAAGCTTAGTCTCCAACGAACTCCGTATCACTAAATTCTAACATCATTAAGATACTTAAATGTCTACTAAATATCGTATGATTAGAGGAATCTCTTCAAAATGTTCGATGGAGTGATCTGAATTTATTCCTTATTTGTATAAACTCACTGACAGCCTTTGAACACCGTCTACAATTGCTTGCTTACTGAAGTAAAGCGCCATGAAAAATCCAACTAGCATGTTACTACGAAACACTATACAAAGTAACCACCAATAGGAGAAGCAACGAAACATCCTACGGAACAGTGTGTCACCGCATGGTGCATCAACATTCCTCGAAGACGGTATACCGTGCCCCCAGTAACTACTTCTAACCACATTCGTTCTTGACTGCTGCGCAACGATTCTTATCAGCCTACAGACATTGCATTTCAAGCAATTATGTGACTCTAACGTGTAATAAATCATTCTGACTAGGCTAGACTCCTTTGTTTTTATTTTTTCTTTTTAAAAGTTTTATACATAAACAATTTTTGGTGTCTCAGCTTATTTCTTTTAATGTTTGAGCGTGAGTTAGATTTTTATACAATACTAAGATGATATATATTTACTCTATCATCATGAATCATATAGCATACATCAATCTTGTTGATGTGATGTTAAAATTTTGGTTGTTTTACATCTAAATATTAAAATATATACGTTAGATTTGTAAATATATAACAATTATGTCATGTATGTAAATGACCCTTGAAATTAAAAAAAACGGTCATTTTTCCATAATTTTGTTTTATTCACGTATTAAATTCATCACCAAAATGACTATTTTGCCAAATAAAAATTTTTGAAATAGTATAGAAGATTAAAAGTAAAAAAAAAAACTGAGGAATTATTCATTCCTTCATAATAATAATAATAATGATAATGATAATGATAATGATAATAATAANATATATAACAATTATGTCATGTATGTAAATGACCCTTGAAATTAAAAAAAACGGTCATTTTTCCATAATTTTTTTTTTATTCACGCATTAAATTCATCACCAAAATGACTATTTTGCCAAATAAAAAATAAAAGTAAAAAAAAACAGAGAAATTATTCATTCCTTCCAACAAATCATAATAAGAATAGTAATAATAATGATAATAATAATAAAAACAAACTGACAAACAAAGAGCTGCGGAGCGTCTAACCCAAGTCAAACATGCAACAAATCACTGGAAAAGCAGTTCCCAAACTTCTTCATCTCCTCCTCCGGNAATAAAAACTGACAAACAAAGAGCTGCGGAGCGTTTAACCCAAATCAAACATGCAACAAATCACTGGAAAAGCAGTTCCCAAACTTCTTCATCTCCTCCTCTGACAGCACCAAACCAATCTCCAATCCTCCCTCCTCCCCCCTGCTCTCAGCCAGCGATATGGCTCCCGTCTCATGAATGGACGTTATCTCCACCTTCACCGGTTTCCCCCACCCAAAATCAGTCTCGTAAACCCCCAGCTTCGGCGATCCAGCAACCGACAGCGGCCTGCTGCTCCCCGCAAGACTCATAAGCAAATCAATCGCCTCCCCTAATACCTCACCAATATCCCTCCCCTGCAACCCATCTATGCACTTCCCTATCTCCATCGCCGCCAACTCCAACCCTTCCTTCCCCACCAGCTCTCCGGCCTCCAACTCCGCCACACACGCCCCCACGCAGTTCCCAAAGTAATTGCTAGGGATTGGCGCCGGTTTCATCCTCGACCTCCAATCTACAGCGGACGAGAAATAATGCTTGATAGCTTTTTCATTTTCCCGAGCTTTCTCGAGGCATCTCCATACATGAGCACAGGTAACGACAAACGCCGAGATGTGAAGTGTCGGCTTCCCTTTCTCCACTCCCTTCGATCGCACCCTCTCTTTCAGCCGCGCAATCTGATCTTTAGAGAGAGTAAAAGAAGCAGNCGAGAAATAATGCTTGATAGCTTTTTCATTTTCCCGAGCTTTCTCGAGGCATCTCCATACATGAGCACAGGTCACGACAAACGCCGAGATGTGAAGTGTCGGCTTCCCTTCCTCCACTCCCTTCGATCGCACCCTCTCTTTCAGCAGCGCAATCTGATCTTTAGAGAGAGTAAAAGAAGCAAAGACCAAGTCAGGTTCGGATGCTGGCAAGCTTTCTTTCTCCTTCAAATAGTTCTCTTTGAGCATTTCTTTGAACCGATTCGCCAGGTCGATTAATTTCTGGTCTATCCGGTGGGTATCGACGATAACGGACCGGTCGAGGAACGGAGGGGAGATGTTCTCCAGGACGGATTCAGGTGATCGGTGCGCGGCGGCCCATGATCGGATGAATTGCATCGATGCAGATCCATCGCAAGCAGCGTGGTTTGTTGCAAAGCAAACACAGATACCTTTGTTCCGGAAAAGAGTGATTTGGATGGAGAGGGGTGGAGACTGTCCGTCTGACGATGACTTCTCTTGTTTGGGTACCAGAACACGAAGGGTTTTTAAGTCTCGTGGTTGGTGGCCGGAGATGCTGCTGAAGTCGTCGTCGCCGTCGCCAATGAATTCGGCGACGGTGACGGTGACTGAATCGCCTTCCGTGTAGGCGATCTCGAACTGGTCATCGGAAACAGGGGAGGGGCGGATGGATCCGGCAAGAAGGTAGAAGTGGCGGAGGGCGAGGGAGAGGGATTTGGTGAGGTTGGGGAGTTCATGGTACCTGAAATGGGAGATGGGGTGAGGATAGTCGTAGAAGAAAAGCCTTTCCACTCGCAGGGAGCTTCGGAGCCAGATTGAGTCGAGGTAGGAGAGGGGCTGAGGAGGTTGGGTTGGAAGTAATGGAGATGGAGATATTTGAATTTCGTGAAGTACTCTCACAGCAGCCATGGCAAAGAAGCAAGCTTGGTTCGGATTTCAATGATCAGCGGAAGGTGACTCTCGCCATGGCTTTATACATCAGGANTATTTGAATTTCGTGAAGTACTCTCACAGCAGCCATGGCAAAGAAGCAAGCTTGGTTCGGACTTCAATGATCAGCGGAAGGTGACTCTCGCCATGGCTTTATACAGGGCGACAAGCTTCATATCACATAAAATTATCATAATTTTAAATTTTAAAATGTGAAATGGACATTTTCTTCAACGGCATGGGGCTAAAAATTGATATTTAGGAGCTAGATATGTAAATACATAAAAATTGAGTGATATGTATATAAATCTTCATTTAATATAATGAAGAAAATTCTGGCCAAGTTGCCAATAGACAAATATAGGTCAGAGGTTGATTGCTGGACATCCAATTGGAGAGAAAGCCCTCAGCCCATGACATTCCGACTCACCTAATTTTTTTTTTAATTATATTTTTTAAATGGAGGCAAACATCATTGTACATTTTCTTAAGAGATATGTTTTTATAATTTTTATCAATTAAATAATTAGCTTAAAAATTAATCTCATGGTCGCAGTTCCTAACCATTTAGGCAACCATGTTGGGCCTGCCTCCCTTTTTTAATTATTTTAATTTTTTTTATTTTATTTATTTAAAGAGATTTCTAAATTTCTAAATTAAAGANTATTTGAATTTCGTGAAGTACTCTCACAGCAGCCATGGCAAAGAAGCAAGCTTGGTTCGGACTTCAATGATCGGCAGAAGGTGACTCTCGCCATGGCTTTATACATCAGGAACAAGGCGACAAGCAGGCATTGTTGTGATAAAAATAAAAAGGCTTTGGCTTTTTGGTCTATCAATTATTTAAAATTTACATTTCAATCTTTCAAAACCTTATTTCTTTAAATTTTAAAAACCAAAGTAAAAATGGGCATTTACATACATACCACCCAATTCTTACCTCTTTACATATCAAACACCAAACTCTTAACTTTTGCATTTATACCATCTTTCATATCACATAAAATTATCATAATTTTAAATTTTAAAATGTGAAATGGACATTTTCTTCAATGGCATGGGGCTAATAATTGATATTTAGGTGCTAGATATGTAAATACATAAAAATTGAGTGATATGTATATAAATCTTCATTTAATATAATGAAGAAAATTCTGGCCAAGTTGCCAATAGACAAATATAGGTCAGAGGTTGATTGCTCGACATCCAATTGGAGAGAAAGCCCTCAGCCCATGACAATCCGACTCATCTAATTTTTTTTTTAATTATATTTTTTAAATGGAGGCAAACATCATTGTACATTTTCTTAAGAGAGATGTTTTTATAATTTTTATCAATTAAATAATTAGCTTAAAAATTAATTTCATGTTCGCAGTTCCTGCCATTTGGGCAACCATGTTGGGACTGCCTCCCTTTTTTAATTATTTTCATTTTTTTTATTTTATTTATTTAAAGAGATTTCTAAATTTGTAAATTAAAGAAATTTTTATTAATTTGTTTTGAATATTTATATAATTTTTAATTAAATATATTTTATAAAATTTTGTTATTTTTATTTATTATTTTTTTCTGCATATAATATGATTTATATAGTTACATTCAATTTTTTTTTTTCTTGTACTCAACCTTATAATTTCAGCAAATTGGAAGTTGATTGTAAAAAAGAAAAAGCGTTAAAAATGTAAATACATAAAGATTGGGTGGTATGTGTGTAAATGCCCCCACTAGGCTCGTGTTCGGCTCGTTCGAAATAGCTCGTGTTCGAAATCGGCTCGTGAACAGTGTGTTCGTGTTCGGCTCTTGTTCGGCTCAAAATTGGTTAGTTAAACTAAAATTGAGAAAAATAGATGTAAAATGTGAGATTCGAACTTGNCTTTCATATCACATAAAATTATCATAATTTTAAATTTTAAAATGTGAAATGGACATTTTCTTCAATGGCATGAGGCTAAAAATTGATATTTAGGTGCTAGATATGTAAATACATAAAAATTGAGTGAGATGTATATAAATCTTCATTTAATATAATGAAGAAAATTCTGGCCAAGTTGCCAATAGACAAATATAGGTCAGAGGTTGATTGCTGGACATCCAATTGGAGAGAAAGCCCTCAGCTCATGACTTTCCGAGACTCTTCTATTTTTTTTTTTAATTACATTTTTAAATGGAGGCGAACATCATTGTACATTTTCTTAACAGATATGTTTTTATAATTTTTATCAATTAAATAATTAGCTTAAAAATTAATTTCATGGTCGCAGTTCCTAACCATGTTGGGCCTGCCTCCCTTTTTTAGTTATTTTCATTATTTTTATTTTATTTATTTAAAGAGATCTCTAAATTTCTAAATTAAAGAAATTTTTATTAATTTGTTTAGAATATTTATATAATATTTAATTAAATATATTTTATAAAATTTGTTATTTTTCTTTATTGTTTTTTTTTCTGCATATAATGTGATTTATATAGTTACATTCAATTTTTTTTTTAATTTTTTCTTGTAGTCAACCTTATAATTTCAGCAAATTGGAAGTTGATTGTAAAAAAGAAAATTTTAAGCGTTAAATATGTAAATACGTAAAAGTTGGGTGGTATGTCTGTAAATGCCCCAGATTGTTTTAGAAAATGGCTTCCAATTTGAATTTTGCCTAATACTAAAAGCCAGAGCGAGTTTGGAATTTGCGCTATCGTTTTCCCAACGTACCTGGATCAATGGAAACCACATAACAGAATTGTGAAAAAAAATAAATAATGTGTCAATATATAGTCTATGATTATTTATATGCCATTGTTTTAATCATGAAATTTATAGTGATCAAAATAGTCTGAAAACTCTTTAAATTGAGGGTGAAATTGTCCTCATGAAAGACTATTAGAGCCCAATTTTAAAATAGTAGGCAGTTATTTTGGCTCTTCTAAAAAGTTTTGAACTATAACGACATGATGTAAATAGTCCCTATCTTGGCACTTTATTTGACCTAATAAATTAAGATCATTTTTCTCCATTGTGACCTATTTCACTTTTTCAAAATTCAAAATAATTTTATTTTTGATGTAATATTAAAGATTTTGGTGTTATAACTGCAAAAAGTATAATTTAGTGTTCCATATGCAATACTAAATTTAATTAAATATTATGTATTTAATATTTAATTAAATACTTTTAGAGCATTTAATGAGATAGACAACAACACTAACTCATCCTTCCTAATTCATCGATACTCTATATTGAATTATCAAGAAATTGTGTAAGGTGCTACACCAGTTTTTATATAGATAATTCTGCTTCAATTATCACGCTTTTCTTAAGATTATGATCTACTAGAAGAGAGCACTACAACATTTATAAGTACCAATTAAACACGAATGTGCAACTGAACTTAAAAGAAAAAAGATTCAAAAGGATGTTGTAAGTAGCAAATTATGAAAGATTCAAAAAGATTCAAAGCATTAAGTGGACATATGATTTAAGCACATGTTTAGAATATGTGATTGGGGATTATCTCCTTACAAAGTTGTAGGAGATGCAATGTTAATGAATTTGGGAGTTATAAGTTTGATCTAAACTTATCAATCCTAATTATCAGTGGGGTTTAAAATATTATCTTTGAGAACATTGTAAGATCTTGCATCGAGCATCTGAATCCATCAAGAATTTTGACCATTACTCAGTATAACAACAAGCCTTTGTACCATTAAGTGGAGTCAACNATGACATAGACCAATTGAGTCATTTTTAACTCGAGCAAATCTCATTATTATTTTCTATTGCGTATTTTCTTTAGTGTGTAAAAACTCAAGCAGTAACATGTCCCAGACGAAACTCATCTTTGATTTATAAATATGATGGATCTCATATAAACCCAAGAAGTTAATCATTCACTCAACCGCTACAAAAACAAACGTCTTAATCGTTCATTCAACCGCGACAAATTTTTGTACGCACAATAACTATATTAAGGATTGATTAAACCTTCTCATCTAACCTTGTTCTTTCAAATATGTTCATGAATTTGACTATGGATTGTGACAAATGCTTTGCAGCGATATGGAAATCATATTCTTTTAGATATTGTTGTCAAGTCGATCGTATATACACGAAGCTTCAAGTCGATCGTATATACACGAAGCTTCGAAGAAGTCATGATTTGGTTAATGTTTGAAAAGCGTTACAAGAAAATGAGTTTTGTAATATTATACATATTTGTGTGTGTGTGTGTGGGTGTGGGGGGGGCTTTGCGGCCTTTGATGTAAGTTCATCGAGTCAGGGGNATTCAATTTTTTTTTTCTTGTACTCAACCTTATAATTTCAGCAAATTGGAAGTTGATTGTAAAAAAGAAAAACCGTTAAAAATGTAAATACATAAAGATTGGGTGGTATGTGTGTAAATGCCCCACTAGGCTCGTGTTCGGCTCGTTCGAAATAGCTCGTGAACAGTGTGTTCGTGTTCGGCTCGATTTAAATATTCGTGTTCGTGTTCGGCTCTTGTTCGGCTCAAAATTGGTTAGTTAAACTAAAATTGAAAAAAATAGATGTACAATGTGAGATTCGAACTTTGATCAAATTTATACAAAAGAAGACACTAATCATATTGTCACATGAGGTGTTATGATTTAAATTTAGACATAAATATATATAAGATATTATTATATAAATAATATATGTAATATATTGTTATATAAAAAGTTATATAATTTTTTTTTTCGATCCATTTCGAGCCAAACACAAGCGAACAAACTGTTGTTCGTGTTCGACTCGTTTACATTTCGAGCTTAAAAATTTGTTCGTGTCCTAACAAGCCGAACACGAGCTGTTCACGAACAACGAGCCAAATTGAGAGCAATATGCCTCCACATTGTTTTAGAAAATGGCTTCCAATTTGAATTTGGCCTAATACTAAAAGCCAAAGCGAGTTTGGAATTTGCGCTGTGGTTTTCCCAACGTACCTGGATCAATGGAAACCACATATCAGAACTGTGAAAAATAAATAAATAATGTGTCAATATAGTTTATGATTATTTATATGCCATCATTTTAATCATGGAATTTATAGAATGATCAAAATAGTCTTGAAACTCTATAAATTGAGGGTGAAATTGTCCTCATGAAAGACTATTAGAGCCCATTTTTAAAATAGTAGGCAGTTATTTTGGCTATTCTAAAAAGTTTTGAACTATGACGACATGATGTAAATAGTTCCTATCTTGGCACTTTATTTGACCTAATAAATTAAGATCATTTTTCTCCATTGTGACCTATTCACTTTTTTAAAATTCAAAATAATTTTATTTTTGATGTAATATTAAAGATTTTGGTGTTATAACTGCAAAAAGTATAATTTAGGTGTTCCATATGCAATACCCCAAAAACAAAAAAAAAAGACCTAACACTATAAAAAAAGACTTAGCTTATGTTTGGCTAGTTTAATAAAGCAACAATTAATAAAGCAACAAAGATAACAAAAGGCCTATTATCCTATTAAGTGGGGTTGGCTACTTAAATCCTTCTTCTCCATTGCATCCTATTGAGTGTCGTATTTTCATTTGATTCTGATATATTCTAATATAAGGATTCAGATGATGATCACACTTACTATTTTGAGGGCTTTTTTACATTACATAAAAAATAAATGAATTTACATTAGTAGTGATTAGCATTGGCCTTTCATTTGTTAATATCACTCATAATATATACTTGTTTTCCCATTCACACCTTCTACAAAAAGTTAGAGTTATCAAAATAGTGAGAGACAACTCATCCTTATCAAAAGAATTAAGTCATCTCGAACTCTTGTTGACATTATATATTGGTGAGCAAGTAAATTGTTCATTCTGACCATGAATATTAGGTCTATTTGTATCAAATTATCTAAACAATATCTAAGCTATTTAACACATATTCCTCTTGGTTTAAACACTACTCATTCAACAAAAATAAAATTTTTGAGCATAAGGTTATTCTCATCACATAACTAAAGTTTCAAACATTTACTAATCCTACTAATGTATCCTAATATTACTTATCTTTTGATTTATTAATGAGATAGACAACAAAACCAACTCATCCTTCCTAATTCATCGATACTCTATATTGAACTATCAAGAAATTGTGTGAGGTGCTACACTAGTTTTTATATAGATAATTCTGCTTCAATTATCATGTTTTTCTTAAGCTTATGATATATTAGAAGAGAGCACTACAACATTTATAAGTACCACTAAAACACGAATGTGCAACTGAACTTAAAAGAAAAAAGATTCAAAAGGATGTTATAAGTAGCAAACTTGAGTTCATAGCATCCCTTTATGACACCAACCACACTCCAAAGGCATGGTCATGGTGAGATATGGATGATAGGTGATTGGGGATATTAGAAGTTTGGTGTATGTAGAAATACTTGAATTCAAACATTTTGCATGTGGTGACAAGTTACAATACAATTTTTTTATCAAAATTGCATAGATAGTTAAAAGCTCAAATTTGAAACTGAGCCAATTCTGTTTAAATCATGTGTTATTTGCTCCTAGAAGGATATGATTCATTAAGCTACCTCAACACACTTTTATTTTGTTAAATAACAAACATGCATATGAACGAAAAATTGGTTTTATTTGGTTTTATTATCTTTATGGAAAATAATTTATTTTTTTATAGAAATTTAAAGCATTTGTTTTGTGATGTAGTAATTTAAGAGAATATCCTTCTTCAAGATATATGATATAAGTGATATGGGTCCCATTGTGGGAACACCATTGAGGTATGTATGCTAATTCAAAATTATATTTTACAAAATTGAATTAAATTATAAATTGACTTTAAATTATTCATGTAATGATTACGACAAATAATGATTCATTACGACCGACAAAATTGATCACTATTCAATAAAGTCAATCATGGCCAAATGGATTGATTAGCTCCACAAGGCTAAAATGAAGTTGAATTGATAGTTGTTGAGTTAAAATTAAATTGATCAATTTTACAATGGATTGTGCTTAAACTGACTAGTCATTAATAAGGTTAAAATGTGGTTGATCTGACTTGATTTGATCGAATTTTAGTAAATCAACATCGATTGGGTAGATTTTAAGTTTGTCAATATTTTAATTAGATTGGCAGTGTTTTAGTCAACATTGTTAAGGTAGATTTTGAGTTATTCAATATTTTATGAGGTTGACTTCAACTTGAAGAAATTTGTTTGAAAAGAGCGTTGAACTCATAGGTTGGTTCTAATAAAAAAATGATCCATGATTTATCTTGAGACCTTCCCTAACTATTTTATCTCCCAAAGGCAACTTAAGTTAGTATAATCAATATTATAACTATTTATATATTTTATTTTTATGATCGATAGAGTGATCAATACGTTGACAGAATTAAAAAAAAAAAATTAATTTTTTTAGAAATGGAGTCCATTTAACTTAAAATTCATGATCATAACAAAGCATTAAGTGGACATATGATTTATGCATATGTTTAGAATATGTGATTGGGGATTATCTCCCTACAAAGTTGTAGGGGATGCAATGTTAATGAATTTGGGAGTTATAAGTTTGATCTAAACTTATCAATCCTAATTATCAGTGGGGTTTAAAATATTATATTTGAGAATATTGTAAGGTCTTGCNATATATATATATATATTTAATAAGTGTATCCCCTTATATAAGAAAAACAATATCTTTTTCCTAATGTTTTGACAATCTTTGTTGCTTATTAGTTCGATAATCAATAATATATTATAAAAGAAGCCATGCTAAAATCACGAAAGATTTTGACAATATTTCCAAGTAATTTTTCAATGCATTGCTAGATGATTATACTCTTCCATTGAAAAGATCAAGTAAAATTCACTCAATGATCATAACACATTATGAAAGAAGCTACTTTGACAATATATAATGTTATGTAAGATGTTAAATTGATTTACCATAAAAAAAACTAACATAATAAAGCATGGGCACATTGGAATAGGATGATTGCTAAAGTCAAGTTTAAAATCATCCAAACTCTAATTTCAACACATTCATAATCAAAATAAATGTTTCATTGTAACAAACCTTGTCATCAAATTTAATTTTACTTGTGCCCAAAAAAGACTCAATTAAACACTTGAATTGAAATTAAACATTTTAAATATTAATTGATGAGTTAAACAATTTTTAAATCTTACAAATTTATAGTTAAATTGAGCATTTTGATGAGCTGAATAACCCATGATTGTTTAATTCATATATTATTAGCACGTTCAAATATCTTTGAAACCCTATTTGATTAAGTTGTCACTTCAGAATGAGAAATAAATTGTTTTGAATTTTATTATAATTAACAAAGAATGTTACTGTAAAAATTTTTTTATAGGTTCTGACTCTCTATATAAGAGGGGGTTCATATTAAAGATTGAAAGAGCAAAATGATCTAAAGAATTGATGCGCTCTATCCAACTAGTGTCATTAGATTGTTGTCACCTTACCACCGCCGTTAGTCGGAGGACTACCACTGCCTAACCTTGACTATTGGACTATCATCCCACAAGCACCATCATATGACTATAGTAGCCTGGTCAACATCATCATCCCACAAGCACCATCATATGACTATAGTAGCCTGGTCAACATCACTTGACCAAAATCATTTGACCTCTATCACTTATTTAAGATCACTAAATCACTATCACCAGATCATCTTCATTTGTCTATGAGCGTCCAACCACCATACCCGCATTATGATTGCCCAATCACCATCGTCTAATTATGAACACTGTCACAATATCACAATCACTTTAATATATTCATTAAACTTTTGTCACTAGCATAATGTTACTTAACCACTAACACTCGTTGCGAATTTATCGACCACCATCGCATATATATAATCATTTGACCATTATTGCCTAGTTACAACCATTCGACCATCAATACTTGTGTACAATTGCTTTCCTGGTATCATCAACCAACCCTAATCGTTGGACTATGAACATTTGATCACTATTACCCAACTATAATCTCTCTATTATCATTGCCCAACTACAAACTTCTGACTTTGGTCGGCAAATTAAAGTAGTTTAGCCACAATCATTTGATAATGGTCTCTTGACCACTATGACCCAACTACAATCACCTTACCCAATTGTACATTTACTTGTTCACCATTACCTCAGTCTCTTAACCATTTCACCTATTTATAGTTACCTAACCATAGTTCCTCCACTGCAAACTGTAGTCATCATTGACCACCTATTTATAGATCACCATTTCACTATCAGGATCATTCTATTATTATTGCTTGCCTATAGACAATATAATCATTGATTATGATTGTCTGACCATTGTCGCTCGATTATGGTTACTTGACCATCTTTGTCCAATTATGAATGCTTCACCTTGACCCGAGTATAATCACTTGACTACTTTCACTTGATACCACTAATTTGACCTTCATCGCTCAATAATGATCACTCAATAATTGTCACCCGATTATACCTGCCGATTTAGCATCACCTATATAAGGTCACTTCAGTGGCTCATCTATAGTTACCCAACCATAATCATCTAACCATGATTGCTTGACAATAACCGACTAGCTTTAATCACCCAATTATAGTTGCAAACAACCATATCACCCAATTTATGACATAGACCAATTGAGTCATTTTTTACTTGAGCAAATCTCATTATTATTTTCTATTGTGTATTTTCTTTTGTGTGTAAAAACTCACGCATTAACATGTCCCATACGAAACTCATTTTTGATTTATAAATATGATGGATCTCATATAAACCCAAGAAGTTAATCATTCACTCAACCGCTACAAAAAAAAAAACGTCTTAATCGTTCATTCAACCGCTACAAATTTTTGTACGCACAATAACTATATTAAGGATTGATTAAACCTTCTCATCTAACCTTGTTCTTTCAAATATGTTCATGAATTTGACTATGGATTGTGACAAATGCTTTGCAGCGATATGGAAATCATGTTCTTTTAGATATCGTTGTGAAGTCGATCGTATATACACGAAGCTTCGAAGAAGTCATGAATTGGTTAATGTTTGAAAGCGTTACAAGAGAATGAATTTTGTAATATTGTACATATGTGTGTGTGTGTGTGCGCGCGCGCGCGCATTAGGCTTTCATGGTCTTCGGTTTTGTTACTAACCTTTCGACAAATGGGCTTGCCTTCGACAGTCTGATAGCTCTTCGGTCAGCAGGATGACTTTCAGTCGGTTGAGTTGACCTTTCGGTACCGTTAGATTTTTTAAGAATCAGTATGATCACGTTTTTAATATACAAAAAATATATGAGAATTGTGTGCTACGTAACTACATTTCTCTATTTAAATATAGTAGATTACAAATATACACTCAATACAGATGCGATTCAGTTCTTAAATTTTTGACATCTATAACAACTACATTAATTGATATTCTTCACCTTTAAATGGGCCGGAATATTCAGGTTTGTCAGCGACCAAAGAATAGCCCATCAGCAGGAACAAACACAATAATCATAATTACATTTACCCACATTACTATATATTTTTTTAAGAGAAGTATCAAAATAATCCTGAATTTATTTTAATCCTAAAATTAATAGAATTATAAAATTAATCTGACTCCTTAAATCCTGAATTTATTTTAATCCTAAATTGTATTTTTATTTATAAAAATAGTCAGGAACTATTTAAATACTTTTATAAAATTAAAATAATCATGGTCCTTAAAAAAAAATGAAATGTTATAAATATAAAAAAATAAATTTAGATATTATAAATAAAAATACATAACAAAATTGCGTCATATGCCCTAAATAAAAAACTATTAGCACATGTTTGGGGCTGCCATTTTTGGTTCTTGGTGGAGCCGCCGCAAGGGAAGCCAAGAAGGCACCGCAATTCCTTCGTCGCCATAAATATAGAAGCGAAGGGAAAATAAATAAAATAAAGAGAGAAAACCTCGACCCAAAACTTCGCTGCTATGCACGCAATTGATCTCTTTCTTCTCTGGTTATTCGCCGCTCTCGATTTCCCATCCGATAACTCTTTTTTTCTGGCTTCAAGTTGTCTCTTTTCTCTTCCCCATTTCTGACCATTATCGGGTTCTTTGTGTTTCGCTCTTCCTCCGCTCATACCGAATTTGAATCTGCTGCCCCTT
The DNA here is from genome assembly GCA_002079205.1 of Phalaenopsis hybrid cultivar. Classification (NCBI taxonomy): domain Eukaryota; kingdom Viridiplantae; phylum Streptophyta; class Magnoliopsida; order Asparagales; family Orchidaceae; genus Phalaenopsis; species Phalaenopsis hybrid cultivar. The sequence continues at coordinate 247,335 of JXCR01075275.1, read as the reverse complement.
TCGATAGTTACGCGAGGAGATTGCCTTTTTGGGTTCGTTTGAAAGACGGGATTTTGCTGAGGGCCTTTCTTGTTTCGGTGTGATTTTATTTTGTAATTCTGCTTAGCAGGTAATTACTGGTTCTCGGGGTCTGTTTATTATTTTGCCTGATATGTTTGTAGATATGTATATTTTTTTAATCTGTTGTTTTGCGTCACTTGAAGTTTTAAAGTTTGTTCTTTTGAAGTTCTAATGAGATATATGAATAGTTTTGCTGCTTCGGTTGGGTTTGAGTTATGTTTGAATCAGGGTGCTGCACATGTTAGGAATAAATGTGCATATAGCTTGTGGAAATTGGAGAATGATGATTGTTAACTTGTTGTTCTGAAAGTTTGGTTTAAGATTTTCTTTCAGCTATTTTACCTCCTGATTTGCAAAAGAAAGTTATGCTTANCTCTCTCTCAATATATATAGATTTATTTATTTATTTATTTATTTATGTCCATACTTGAGAGAAGGTTGTACATGATATTTTGGTTCTTTGCATATCAGAGGCTGTCGCTTGCCTGCTCTTCACTTGATTGGGCTTACCTTCGTTTGGTTGGCTTGCTAGACTTTAGCTATTTGACTGGCCTTGGTCACCTAGATTTGCCTTTAGTGGTCTAGGTGGCCTTCAGTCATCTAACTATCCTTTGGTTGGCAAGCAGCCCTTCAACCAGCTGATTGGCCTTCGGTCGGCCGGGTTTCGATCGTATGATCGACAATCGGTTTTATGACCGCCCATCGATCGTTTGACTGCCCTTTGATCGGCTATCAAACCTTCGATCGACTAACTGGCCTTTGGTCGGTTGAGCTTGGGTCGCCTGACTCGTATTCAATTGATTGACAGCCTTCGGTCGACCAGGCTTCGGTTGTTTGACCGGCCTTCAGCCGGTTGGCAGCCTTTCAGTGCGTTAGGCTTTCCTTTCGGTCAGCTTGATGGTCTTCGATTTTGTTACTAATCTTTCGACGGATGGGCTTGCCTTCGACAGTCTGATAGCTCTTCGGCTAGCAGGATGACTTTCAGTCGGTTGGGTTGACCTTTCGGTAACGTTAGATTTTTTAAGAATCAGTATGAGCACGTTTTTAATATACAAAAATATATNTATATATATATATATATATATATATATATATATATATATATATATATATATGTATATATTGGATTTTTAAATTCATATCCAATAAGGGTTATATAAAAATCTCTTCATTCTAGACTAGCCAGTGTTCAGCTGATTAAGTTGCTCATATTCAATTTATTCTTTGAGCAAATAAGCATAACAACAATAAATTTTGTGAGTTCGATTTTACAAATTATACGAACACGAATAAATATTCGCTCAATATTATTCTACTCATTTCGATTAAAATTAATTAAATAATTAAATAAATAATATTTGTTTAGGTATTTCTATAATAATTTTTATGCTGTACTTATAAAAAAAATTAAAATTTATGATTTTTTTATAATAATTTTAGCTAAATTCAAGCTAAAAATGAGTAGAGAATAAATAAAAGAATTTAAATCGAGTTGAACACTAATATTTCATTCAAGAATCATTTAGAACATAGCCTATTTAAAATAAAAAACAAAAAAAAATCTAAAAAATTGAACATGCTAAATACGAACAAGCCTTTATATCCAATTATAATGTTTCAAAAAATACCATATTATTATTATTTTTATCTTTATTTTTTCAATTAAAAATACTGCTATGTTTCTACTTTTTGAAAAGAAGAGAAGTTATATCATTAGCTTTACAGTACAGTTAAATATATTTTAAGGAAGATTAACATGCATACCACTTTCTATTTATTTTCTTATCTGCCACCTAAACTTTAATTTTTATATACATACAATTTTATCTATACACTAAAAAATATATATTTCTCTATACAAGAAAATAGGAAATTAAAAATAGTGGCATTTTTGTTGTGATATGAAATTTTTTTTGGTGGTATAAATATAAAAATAGTAATGTTTAGATGTTTGATATGTAAATACATAAGAATTTAGTGGTATTGATATAAATGCCCTTTTATAGGGGCATTCATATACATTATACACACATGGCCAATTCCTATGCATTCACATATTTCACATCAAAATATTCAATTTCACACAAAAGATTCAAATTATTAATATCACATAAAATAGCAATATTATCACTTTTTTATGCATAAATTTAAAATACAAAAATACTACTTATGTAAATATGAACCATTTTATGTGGGATATGCAAATTGTTGAATCTGTATCTATCCTGCAAATGAAACCCAAAGAATATAGTGCAGAACATGATAGAGAGAGAGATGAGTGAGCTGCGGCTCGTTTCTGCTCACTCATCTCTTTGAGGTAAACTGAGATATTCTTTAGCTTTTGTGACATTTTTTACAAGAGAAGATTCAATGAGCTCCTACTACATGAAATATCCCTCTTAATTTTAGAGAATAGGATGNAGTAATATTTAGATGTTTGATATGTAAATACATAAGAATTTAGTGGTATTGATATAAATGCCCTTTTATAGGTGCATGCATATACATCATACACACAGCGCCAATTCCTATGCATTCACATATTTCACATCAAAATATTCATTTTCACACAAAAGATTCAAATTGTTGAATCTGAATTTATTCTGTGAATGAAACCCAAGGAATATAGTGAAGAACATGATAGAGAGAGATGAGTGAGGTGCGGCTTGTTTCTGCTCACTCATCTCTTTGAGGCAAATTGGGATATTCTCGAGCTTTTGTGACATTTTTTACAAGAGAATGGTTTAAAGAGCTCCTACTACATGAAAAATCCCTCTTAATTTTAGAGGATAGGATGATCGTACAAAAAATATATACATATTTATGTTGCTACTTGAGAGAAGGTTGTACATAATATTTTGGTCCTTTGCATATCAGAGTCTTTCGCTTGGTAGCTCTTCGCTTGACTGGGCTTACCTTTGGTTGGTTGGCTTGCTAGACTTTAGTCATTTGATTGACCTTGGTCACCTAGGTTTGCCTTCAGTCGTCTAGGTGGCCTTCAGTCATCTAACTATCCTTTGGTTGGCAAGCAGCCCTTCAACCAGCTGATTGGCCTTTGGTCGGCCGGGTTTTGGTCGTATGATCGACAATCGGTTTTATGACCGCCCTTCGATCGTTTGAATGCCCCTTGATCGGCTATCAAACCTTCGATCGACTAACTGGCCTTTGGTCGGTTGAGCTTGGGTCGCCTGACTCGTATTCAATAGATTGACAGCCTTCAGTCGACTAGGTTTCAGTTGTTGACCGGTCTTCAGCCGGTTGACAACCCTTCGGTGCGTTAGGCTTTCCTTTTGGTCAGCTTGATGGTCTTCAGTTTTGTTGCTAACCTTTCGACGGATGGGCTTGCCTTCGGCAGTCTGATAGCTCTCCAGTCAGCAGGATGACTTTCAGTCGGTTGAGTTGACCTTTCGGTACCGTTAGATTTTTTAAGAATCAATATGAGCACGTTTTTAATATACAAAAATATATCAGAATTGTGTGCTACGTAACTACATTTCTCTATTTAAATATAGTAGATTACAAATATACACTTAATACAGACGCGATTCAGTTCTTAAATTTTGGACATCTATAACAACTACATTAATTGATATTCTTCACCTTTAAATGGGCCGGAATATTCAGGTTTGTCAGCGACCAAATAATAGCCCATCAGCAAGTACAAACACAATAATCATAATAACATATACCCACATACTATATTTTTTTTCAAGAGAAGTATCAAAATAATCCTGAATTTATTTTAATCCTAAAATAAATAGAATTATCAAATTAAATTTACTCCATAAATTTGAAATATATCACATGAATGACTTTTAGAGCTTTATTTTAAAAATAGTCAGGAATTATTTAAATACTTCTATAATTAAAATAATCATGTAACTATTAATTTACTAAAAAATAAATTTAGATATTATAAATAAAAATACATAATAAAATTGCGTCCNATAAATTTGAAATATATCACATGAATGACTTTTAGAGCTTTATTTTAAAAATAGTCAGGAATTATTTAAATATTTCTATAAAATTTAAATAATCATGTAACTAGCCAGAAACTATTTTATTAATTTACTAAAAAATAAATTTAGATATTATAAATAAAAATACATAACAAAATTGCGTCCTATGCCCTAAATAAAAAACTATTAGGACAGGTTTGGTGCTGCCATTTTTGGTTCTTGGTGGAGCCGCCGCAAGGGAAGCCAAGAAGCCACCGCAATTCCTTCGTCGCCATAAATATAGAAGCGAAGGAAAGATAAATAAAATAAAGAGAGAAAACCTCGCCCCAAACCTTCGCTGCTATGCACGCAATTGATCTCTTTCTTCTCTGGTTATTCCCCGCTTTCGATTTCCCATCCGATAACTCTTTTTCTCTGGCTTCCAGTTGTCTCTCTTCTCTTCCCCATTTCTGACCATTATCGGGTTCTTTGTGTTTCGCTCTTCCTCCGCTCATACCGAATTTGAATCTGCTGCCCCTTTCGATAGTTACGCGAGGAGATTGCCTTTTTGGGTTCGTTTGAAAGACGGGATTTTGCTGAGGGCCTTTCTGGTTTCGGTGTGATTTTATTTTGTGATTCTGCTTAGCAGGTAATTACTGGTTCTCGGGGTCTGTTTATTGTTTTGCCTGATATGTTTGTAGATATGTATATTTTTTTAATCTGTTGTTTTGCGTCTCTTGAAGGTTTAAAGTTTGTTCTTTTGAAGTTCTAATGAGATATATGAATAGTTTTGCTGCTTCGGTTGGGTTTGAGTTATGTTTGAATCAGGGTGCTGCACATGTTAGGAATAAATGTGCATATAGCTTGTGGAAATTGGAGAATGATGATTGTTAACTTGTTGTTCTGAAAGTTTGGTTTAAGATTTTGTTTCAGCTATTTTACCTCCTGATTTGCAAAAGAAATTTATGCTTTAAATTCTTTTTTTTTCCCCGTTGAACCATTGATTGGGTTCGTTTCTGAAACTTTGGAGGTTGTATATTGTGTAAATAGTTCTTGTACTTGTTCAGGTTATTTGTTGTTCTGTTTGTAAGTTGGCATATTGTTGGGAAGAGAAGAAAAAAAACTAGAGCCAAAACAAGGATAGAACTAATAATTGAAAAAGACTCAACATAGAAGGATAATAAATCAAATATTATGGATAAGAGTACACCATTATTTCATTTGCTACACACAACTTAAATATCGAGATAGGTATATTAAATTACCAAACAACAACACCATCAATCTTGCTTTCTATTCTCTATTGCTAATGTGCTCTTATATAATCCTAAAAGTTAATTTGTTATATGATGCTAATAGCTTAGGTGCCGTTTGGGATCAATTTTGTTTTTTATTTTCTATTATTTGTATTTATTTTATTTTTTTATGTTTTGATTTGAAACAAAACATGTTTAGCATATTTCATAAGAAGTGGTTGTTTTTAAAAATACTCAAAACAAGTTTATAAAAACACTAAAAACGCCTGAAGTTATTTTGAGTGTTTTAAAAAACATCTTAATATGTTTTAGAAAATAAATACATGAAAAAAACCTCACTAAACAAATATGCTTTAAAAAATTAAAGAAAAAAATGATCCCAAACAAGCCCTTAGTTAATATTTATGCTTTATCTTTATTCAAGGAGTTTATGTTCTCTTTCATTGCATGTAACCACTTTATTGTCTTTAACTAGTATTGCTTCCTGAATACAATATGGTTTACTAATATCGGTAGTCAATTATTTAGTTAGAGAAGGCATGCATATATGAGCTGGCATAAGTATTCCTTGAGATCCTCTCAACTCTATAACATGTGCAATGTGCTCTATTTGGGTCTTAATACTCTCAGGATTCTTCTATCATTTTAATTCCACATTATTTTAAAATTTTCTCATGTTTAACGTATTCACTTGTGGAGGTTCTTATGCCTCAAGATCTATCTTTTTATATTATAGTTTGATTAAATTTAACAATCCTACTTTTTTTTATTTTGATCATCTTCAGATTTATAGCCAAAATCAACAACTTAACGTCCAACGGAATATTATTTATTCCATTTGCAATTAGAAAGATTAAAAAACTTGAATAAATTAGATTTGCATTGTTGCTAGTCCAAACTTCTTCCAGTAGTTTATAACTCAAAGAATCTTACGGTTCTTTGTTGACTAGATAAACTATGACACTAACATTGCTTGCTCAAAACTTCTTTGTCAATCTTGCATTTGATCTCATGCCTTTCATTCTGACTTTTGTTCACACGCTTGATAGTGTTGCTATGTTGTGGTATTCCTGGAGCTATTCTCCCCATACAAATCCCACTACCTACCCAAAGTTTCTTGAATACATTGTTCTTGTATTTTCCTCCATTATCAAACTTTATACACTATTGTTGCATTGGGTTTATTTCTACAAAGTTCTTTCCCTATTTAAACTTGTCAAAGCTGTTAAATTTATTTCTTAGAAAATAAGCATATCTTCTTGGTGTAGTCATAAATGAATATAACATGGTAACTTAAGCCATAATAGAATGTCATTAGAGATGGGCCTCAAACTAGCATGTGTATGAGTGTAAAATATGAGTTTTTGGTCCCTTCTGATATTTGAGAAATTGATCTTCTTTTCTTTTCAAGTATATAATTCTTTTTTGCTGCTTATACTGAAGGACAAGGCATATTATTATGCATTATGCTATCTAATGGAGAACAAATTTTTATTCAAGTTTGAAATATACCTTTTGCTATGAAGCTTCTATACAATCTTATTGATAATTTTGTTTTAAACATCACCAAGTCTTGTAATGCTGAAGGGCTTGTCATCAATATGGGATTTTTGATTCTTGTAGAATAATTAAGCATGAGTCCTCCATGTGAAGTAGAGAAAAAATACACACTTGTGTCTAGGATCTCAGTGTTCTTGAGATTATTGACATGCTTTTTACTTGTATGATGTGGGCCTACTCTTATGTTCCTTTAGCAATCTTCTTCTCACATGAGAGCTCTTCATATTGACCACTATTCTTCCCACATGAAAACTTTTCAAAATCATTGTTTAGTTTTTATCAAATGTCCACTCAACTATATGGTTAATTCATAAGAGACCTCTACTATTGAATATTGCTTGACTAAAGTAAAAGACATTTAAGGTCAATGGGAGTTAGATACCATATGAATGACTTGTACTTTGATATCATTTGTTAGGGAGTGTGGAGCAAATGGGAATTAAAGCTGGCTTGATATGACCAAATGATAAAACTTATTAACCTAAAAATTTAAATTTTTGGGAGATTATCAAATACTTGATTTTTTTACACTTTATTTTCACCTATCCAGCGTGAGGGTAAACCCAATAATCTCATTTTACTTAACACTTTGAGTATCCAAATTCTTCTCCTCAAACTTCTTCATTTTCACTTTTCCACCTTAGATGGCCATTGTTCTATAACTTTCCCTTGGGACTGTATTTTTGACTTTTATATTAGTTAAAAAAAAAGCGAGAGCTAAAGAGAGTGAAAAAAAAGTGCAAAATATTCTAACATGGAAAGTGCAAAATTTAAATGATTTGGCGAGATTAAGTTGCTTACATCAATTAATGAGTTGAGAAAAAAATTCTGCATTATTGAGAGGGGTACTACATAAATTTATTTTTACACCTTCCTTTAATTGTTAATAGAACGATAATAAAGGCCAAATAATAATATTTGAAACTTAGATTAGTTGGTGTCAAGGACCATGAGTCATATTTCTTGTACACTATTGCTATAATATTTTCTAGCATCTCCATATTTCTCTCTGGACCATTGTGCATATCCACCATCATGCTAACTTACATCAACATACTTGCTTCATGCTGGTATTTGGCACTAACATGCATCTATTTGAAGAATAATAAACAAATTTGATGACATTTATTTTAAAAATACTGAGCTTTCTTTCTGTTTAATTTGAAGCTTATCGTTGATAACAAAATTTGCAACAAAATTTTGAACTTGATAACTAGAATTTAAATTGGTGGCTATTTTGTGGAGCAAAAAGCTGGCTTTTATTAAAAGCACTCTAAATTGCAGTTGCTAACTTAAATTTCTTTTTGAAAGTATTTTCCAATGTCCTCAGAGGGCATTGCATACTCTTTAGATATAGTTTGTCATATTATTCTTATGATTTTTTTGTTGCAGATGATCCTATAGTGGTATGGGCTGGTTGCTCTCCTTTAGCTTGACATATCACGAATGATGTTTAGTGCTCAAAAGAGTTTTCTCGATCCTATCAGATTGAAATGGCAATCGAAAAATGAATCTTCAGTGAACGTTCATTTGCTGAGTGATGAGCCACCTGAGATAGAGCTATCTGATTACGGAATAATGCCATGTTCTGATATCGAAAACCCGTCGGAACTACTGAACGGTGAAGGGCTGAAAGAGGAGCCAATTGCTGATTTAGATCTTTTTTTTGAAAGTCTGTACAATTATTATTGCGAAAAAGGGCTGCTATGCATTGTGATTAAGTGGATAGTAGAACTGCTAACGGTGGTGTTTGTATTGGGATTCATTTGGTTTTTCTTATTGGTTGTTGATTGGCGTGCACTGCGCAACACAAAATGTGGTATAGAAGCCGTTGAATCGGGGCAGAAGCCTTGTGATCTTGCAAAGGAAGTCATCAATCAACATCCATTAGTTCCTTTCACATTTACGAAAGGAATCATTGTTGGTTGCATGATTATTTTGACTATTTATGGCCTCTTCAACTTTTTGAAGTTTTTCGTGCAATTCAAAAATACGTTAAAGATTCGTCATTTCTATTATTACAGGTGAATTCCAGTCGATTGGTATTTGCTACATTAAATGTATTTTAAATTGGAAGCTATATATCTGAATGTGCTTCTTGCTTAATTTTCTATTTTTAGCCTTANAAAAACATCTTAATATGTTTTAGAAAATAAATACATGAAAAAAACCTCACTAAACAAATATGCTTTAAAAAAATTAAAGAAAAAAATGATCCCAAACAAGCCCTTAGTTAATATTTATGCGTTATCTTTATCCAAGGAGTTTATGTTCTCTTTCATTGCATGTAACCACTTTTGTCTTTAACTAGTATTGCTTCCTGAATACAATATGGTTTACTAATATCTGTAGTTNTTGCATGTAACCACTTTTGTCTTTAACTAGTATTGCTTCCTGAATACAATATGGTTTACTAATATCTGTAGTCAATTATTTAGTTAGAGAAGGCATGCATATATGAGCTGGCATAAGTATTCCTCTATAACATGTGCAATGTGCTCTATTTGGGTCTTAATACTCTCGGGATTCTTCTATCATTTTAATTCCACATTATTTTTNGAAGCTGTCATGTATTTTGAATGTAGTTTAGGGTACCAATTTAACACTTTTGATAGAAAATAATTTATTTTTTGCCTTTAAAAAAAATGGATTTGTTTATCCATCCTGAAGCTCTTTTCTTATTATATAGTTTGAGATGTTATGTTTTTATATGCAAAATTCCATGATCATTGGCATTTTGGAATAGTCGGTTTGTTTTATTTGCCTTTGTTTATGATGATGTTTTTGGTTATTTGATGTGGTGTGGCTTTCTTTGCTTCTCGGTAACTTTTTCTCAAGAGAGTTTAATCATTACTAAGTTATTCTAGTTCTATTTTTTTCATGTAGAAACATTATAAAGATTATTAGAATGTTTGTTGTGTAAAGGGGAACCTTATTTGCTCGTTAGTGTTTTGGTTGTTTATTTATTATCTTGTTCAATTACAGTCTTACTTTTAGGCACAACAAGTTACTTGTTGATAAGCTTGATAAGACTTATTTTATTAGCTAACAAGCTGCCTGATAATTTTGCTCCTTAATAGGATTGACAAGACTTATTTAGTTTGCTAACAAGACACTAATTAATAGGATTGATACGACTCATTTGGCTAGTTAATTGCTTCATATCACAATCATTATTTGGCTCAATAAGGCTAATTTATTTTTCTAAATGATCTGCTCATTTAAAAATTTATAATCTTAATATTAATTGAACTTAGAGCCAAGCTCAAACCGATTCAAACATCCATGATTTTAAACGAACTAAGTCTGAACACAATCACCTGAGCTTGAATCGAGCTCAAATCGATATGATAAGATCTTCAATAAATGAGCACGAGCTTGAACAAGCTTTTGCTCTTCTTAGTTCCGTTTGTATGTGGCATTATGAGTGCACAATGCTACAACGTACATGCTTTATTGCGAGCGTGCATCACCACGGAATGATGCATAGGGTCAGTACCTTGGCTTTGCTCCTAAAGCATGCTTTTAACAATATTCTCTTAAAACCTAGTTTTCACATGTTATTGTTTGTTTCATAGGAGTGCTTTCTTTATGCTAGTTGTTACGAAGTTGAATTCAATAAGCTGAATTTCTATTATCTTCAGAAATTATTGTTTTATTCCATTTTGACTGCTTAGCATTTCATGCATCGAGGCAATTAAAAGAGAATGAACTACTGCAATTATGATAAAATCATAAGATTGCTTGGCCCTTTCATGCAAGACATGAAAATTATTGAAAACATATAATTTTACATCAAAGTTTGTATTTATGTTAGTATTATAAAAATTCTTATTTATTTAAGCTTAAAATTTTGATGTAAAGCATACATCTTGAAAACCTTGAACTATTGGTTCGGAATTAAATTTTGACTATATTCAACAAAATCAATGTTCATGTAAGTTCAGATTGACACGATATGCCCCTTGATGAACAATAGAAGTTTAATCAAACATTGTGTGCACTTGATTTAGTTAGATTATGGGCCATATGGGTCTAAGCAGTTCGAAGTGGAATAACCCAAAAATATGAATCTATTGGTTCATCCTGGGTAGATGAGCTCGACCAAATTGCCTGTACAACGTGAACCACAACTGAGAGCATAAGTTGTTTTTTATCGCTTTGAACTCTATTTTATTGCCACAAACGAAATGGATTCTAATCGGCTGCTGACTTAAGTCGCCTATCTTTCTAACAGGCCAATACTTTGACTTGATGTAGCTGGTCGACGAACTCAGCTATCACCCATAGGTGGTTGACATGCGTAATATTGAGTGACAAAGAGAAAGGAAGTAAGAGCACTTCTTATTTGTGTAAAAAGTATTTTACTCACCATAGGTTTCAATAACAAAAATATTTCTTAGATAAAAGCTAGAGAATCTGGGTTTTACATCAGAGGGTTTTATTATAATGAATCATGTACATTGGCTAACAAAACATCAAAGAAAATACTTGAGGACCAGGTGCTTGACCTAATCAACCTCCTAACTTGAGTCCACTTACTTTGTCAAGATTTGAACCCGTACGTTGGAGGTAAAAATAATAATTAGATAAACTTAGTGAAAAATGCCTGAATCCAATTTCGTAGAACCATATGGTTAAGGGAAATTACCTGCTAATAATGAAATTTACTTTGATTTGTTGAGGATCCAAATGGATTACTAGTCATAAAAAGTTATTGTTGACTGTTCACTAGAAGCTCTCTATTGCATAACCTATTAAAGTTTCTCCTTGATCTGTGTTGGTTAGTTTTTGATTTCTACATAACTTTCTCTTTGAAGGTTGAATCGATGAAACATTAACTTTAGTAGGGCCTATGATGGCACCATCAACTGCTTCTGGCAAAGAGCATTAAACTTCTTCAAAGATTTTCATTTCCCCTGCACTTCCTCTTGTGCAATTATGGTTTACTCTACATCATCTTAATGATAGATCAATGTTGCTTATTGAATGGAAACCTTGCAGTTCTTTGGATGAAGACACTAATTGATACCAAACTGAGTCTCTTAAACTTCTTTGAAAAGAAAGTACCACCTTGTCTGAGGTCATTTGCTGCCCATAAAGAGTTAATGTCTCAAATTTTGAATCATACTCCATGAATGGATGATGATGGGTAAGTCAACTCAGTTTTCGCAACTATCGGAGTGTACTTTGCTATGAATGATTCCTCGAACTCTTCTCAAGTGATGGTGTCTGGGTTGGTTTATCATATAGATAGACCATCTAGTTGTCCACCAATGCTCCATATATTTTTTATGAGTGAAAATTTCTATGGTTGTCTTCCAATCGTTAGGGTATGCCCTGCCCTGGTGGATTCGTTGTTCCTCCAACTAAATCAATTTGAGCTTTAGAAATTGGTCCAACCACTGGTCTCTAATCATCTTAGTTTTAAGATTTGTATGTGGCTTGCAGAAGCGCTATCTAGGCTTGTATCAAAGGCTCTAGGAGTATCTTTGTCAACTAGATCATGAAATAGCTTTGTCAACTTGATCTCCATACTGCTTCACTTCAGGCTTGCTTCATTTCTCAATCTTTAGTTCTTATCTCAATATCAGAAGTATGGTTTTATCGCATTTTTTTTTTATATTTATTATTTTTTGTTTTCAAATAGCTCTAAATTTTATTTTATTTTATTTATTTATTTATTTATTTTTTAAACCCAAAAAGGCTGATATATTAAATAGAAAGAAAGTTATAGATACAATGTGTGGGAGGGCCCAAGCATGACACCCTGCCCACACAAAAAAAACCACAAAAAGTTTCAAAACTAGAAAAGATAGAAAATACATTAAATACTAAAATAAAAAGCACTAACAGTGCCGAAATACATAGTATCAGGTGGCTAGAGAGCGACCCAATTTGGTCTTGCATCCGCCTCTAGTTCTAGGGAAGGAGCAAACTAATAAGTTGGTAAGATGATTGTCATTGCCAATAGTAACTAATGTATCATCCATTATGTTCCCGAGTTGGAGTCGGCCTCCATTCTTCTTCTTCCTCCTGGAATAGCTCTAAATTTTATAATTAAATTTATTATTGTGTTGAAAATTATTAGTTTATTCGCTTTAGCTTTGATTAATTAAATTATTATTATAATCATAGAATATTTGTATACATGATGTGCAAATCATGATATCCCTGCTTAGTAAATTCTTTGCTTCACTTTGCTTATTAAAGCAAAAAATGAACCCTTGTGCATTGATACGATCCGACGCAGAATTCGACACAATTTTCTAGAGAAATTTGGATAAACCTATAATTTTTTTTCAATAATGTCAAATTAAAATAATACAACACGATAAACTTACAAGAATATAAATAATAAGCACCACAATTTGAGAGGTATGCGATCTCCCACAAATCCTACAATTCTAGAGGTAAAAATTTCTCTGAAACCCCAAACCTAAGACTCCAAGAAGACAATCTCATGCATAACCCTAACCCTATGCTATTATGTTGTATTTATCCACAATAATAATAGAAGATTAATTTGCTATTAGACTAATAAAAGACAAAAGGGATTTATAATTTGGGTTGCAAGAGCTGAAAGCTAAAAGCTCATTTTTTATGGCTGATTTATAATTTGATTTTCTCTCTTTTTTGCAGCAAGTTTTGTATTCGAAGGGATTTCATCACAAATCCTTCGTTACTAAGAAAGCGACTAATGGTGGTTGGGATTGTGATGTTTGTGATATCTCCTTGTCTTGTAATTTTTATGTTGGTATATCTTTTCCTATGGCATGCTGAACAATTTTATAACCATCCGAGGACAGCTTCTTCACGAAGATGGTCTAACTTGTCAAAATGGATTTTCAGAGAGTTCAATGAGGTAATCTAAATTATACTGCATTTTGTCATTTCTGTTTTAATATTGGTGTATGATTTGAAAGAAATGCATTATTATAAGATTTACGTACATACCACTCAATTCTCATATATTTACATATCTAGCACTTAAACTTTAATTTTTACTTACATGCGACCTTATCCTTGCTTTACAAAGTTAAAATAGTGGCATTTTTGTCATGATATGAAAGATTTGGGTGGTATAAATGTCAACAGGAAAGCTTAGGCGTNAAGATGGTCTAACTTGTCAAAATGGATTTTCAGAGAGTTCAATGAGGTAATCTAAATTATACTGCATTTTGTTATTTCTGTTTTAATTTTGGTGTATGATTTGAAAGAAATGCATTATTATAAGATTTACGTGCATACCACTGAATTCTCATATATTTACATATCTAGCACTTAAACTTTAATTTTTACTTGCATGCGACCTTATACTTGCTTTACAAAGTTAAAATAGTGGTATTTTTGTCATGATATGAAAGATTTGGGTGGTATAAATGTATACAGGAAAGCTTAGGCGTTACATGTGTAAAAGCATATGAATTGGGTAGTATGTATGTTAATGTCCCTTCTTATAATCCATCTTACTTGCGCAATTTATGATTATTGGCTGCCTTGCTGTTTTCTTCATATCAATGATGGGAAGATGATTGAGGATACCAATGCAATTTTTTTTTTTTTTTACATATTAGTGTTTTTTTTATGGATTATGAAGTTTTATTTTATTGGTATTTGCATTTTGGTCTTCCATGCAAATTCAGGTTGGTCATTTCTTCAGACATCGGCTGAACAATAGTGTAGTTCATGCCTCGAGCTATCTGAACCAGTTCCCTTCTCCTGTTATCTCCACAATTGCCAAGTTCATCTCTTTTGTGTCGGGTGGTTTCGCGGCCATTTTGATTATAATTGCTCTTCTCGACGAATCTCTTCTGGAGGGCCAGGTAGGTGCATCTCAAACACTAAAAGAAAATTTAGGGGCATTTACATACATCCCGCCCAATTCTTATGCTTTTACATTCTAACACCTAAATTTTAATTTTTACATTTGTACAATGCAAATCTTCACCTAAAAAATACCACCATTTTAAATTTTAAATAGTGAAGTAAACCTTTTCATGCATAGGTTAGGTGGTATATATATGTAAAAATTGAAAGATGTAAGTGTTAGATATGTAAATACTATGAATTGAGTGGTATGTGTGTGAATCTTCCAAAAAAATTAAAATAGGAGAATACTGAACTGAATTTGTACTGTATTGGATGGGCAGATATTTCGGCGCAACTTGTTTTGGTATGCTGCTATCTTTGGAACAGTGACTGCTATCGCCAGAGCTGTGGTTACTGATGAGCTTCATGTTCTTGATCCTGAAGGAGCAATGGCTTTTGTTTTCCAACAGACGCATTATATGCCGAAGAGATGGAGGAGAAAAGAAAATAGTGATACAGTTCGGGCAGAGGTCGAAACTCTTTTTCAGGTAAGTTGTTTTAGTTTTTCATCTTACCATGCTGCTTATTTATTTGATGTCACTGTCATTGAAGGAATAAATTGATTGAAACTTCAATACATGAACTATTCTATTGAAAATTTAACAACTTACGATGTAATGGTATACAACAACAACAACAAAGCCTTACGATGTAATGGTATAAATTGTCAAAATTGTCCTTGACTATTTAGATGAGGCCATATTAGTTCTACAGTTTGCAAAATTGCTAAACTAGTCTCCTCTCATGGGCACCTTTAATAGATAATGAGGACTAAATTGACACTTTATAGAATCTGAATTAAAATGTCCCCCAACAAAGAGTTGAGGAATCATCTCAACACTTTTCTCTAATGGTATAATATCAATTGGTGAATACTATAAATGTCGAATGCTAAAGGGTCAGTGACAATGGACTCATGCTGGTCCCCTTGGAGGGGGATCCGGCCACTCCCTCCTACTTCTTTTCCTTTTCTTTTCCTCCCCTCATTGTCTTCCCTTTTTCTTTCTTTTCTTTATTGCCTCTCTAAACCTTTCCTAAAAATCAAAATCTAATTTTATTATCCTTCTAATTTTAAAACCATTGCATGAAATCTGAAATCTGATTTTTTTTTCCTATTTTAAAAGTCAAATCTGATATTATTCCTTTCTTATTTTAATATTTCCTAAACTTGAGTTAAGTCTTTTATAAATAGGAGTTCTAATGTCTAGGGTAAAGGTCTTGATCTTAAAATCTAAATTTAGTTAAGTGTTTTCGCTCTAGAGAGCTGTATCCGAGGATGAGGAAGGTCCTCCGGCCTCCGAGGTGTTGTTTATCTTCATCGTTTCGACTACTTTCCGCTATCTTGTAGCTTGCCCAACCGACAACTTCCTTGCCTCCCTCCTACTGCTCCAGAGCACCACCTTATACCACATTCCACAAGAGAAGGCACCACACCACTTACCACATACCACAACCACCTCACTCTTAACAGGCAACACAATCACAACTCAAGGCAACCAAAACACAACCAGTACCACAACAATCAACACCACCACAACCCAAGACCACCACAACCCACAGGCCACCACAAGAGAAAACACCACACCACAAACCACAACCAACTCACCCTCGCACACAACACAACTACAGTCCAAGACAACCACAACACAATCACTGTAACATTGCTGTCTACAAATGAAGCACACTCTTTCATCCAACACAACATCACTCACACAAATATCACAAACTTCTCACAATAAAATGGAAATGAAAAATCCGAAAATTAAGCCTTTCCATCGAAATTCACCACACGAATTACTTACAGAGCACCACAATTAGGCATCGGAGGGAGGAGGTGGAGAAAATAGGCAATGATCGAGAGAGACGCGTGCAGAGGAGACACGGGAGTGATCGAAAGAGGCATGAGATGAGGGCAGACGAAGCGCGAGAGGGCATGGAATGAGGGCATCCCCGTAAAACTATTTCTTCGAACGTTGACCGCGTGGTCTAATCCGCGATCGCGTTTAACAAATAAAATTTTTGAATTATCGTGAAACGCTGCAGCGACACTGAAACCAAACGTCTCCGTCTTTATTTTCAAAACGCACCTCAGCAAATAAGCTGCGTCAATTAGACTCATATTGCCCTATTTTATGTTCAATTTCAGACCTCATTCACAGTTTTAGTGACACACTGTCAACAAATTTCCACCATAAGACACAAATTTCGAAGCAAGTCATGACTCTCGAGTCAATTTTTTGAGCAAGAAATGTTCAAACTTCAATTAAAATTCATCCAAAATTCTGATGTCAACAAACTTACAATTAAATTGACTGGCTCGACGAGACGGACACAATGATACCAAAATTGATCCAATCCGAATCAAATAAATCCTAGATCAAGTCGTAAGCCAATTTTGGAAGCTTTTGGAAAGACGAATTCCAAATCTAACATGCTTATATTCAAATCGAGCATCTAGACAAGATAAATCTAGCGAGTGCAGGATAACTCAATTCTGACATCATTGAGACACTTAAATATCCACAGAACACTATCTGATTGGGAGAATTTCCCCAGCCCATCCGATCATAGTAGTTTGAATTCCTTTTTTATTTGCAATTTTGGATCTATTTATTTAAGAGTGTAAATAAGCTGAGTTGGCTAGAGCTCGGCCAGTTAACGAACTCATAAGCCGAGCTTATCAAGCCACGATCTCTTCTCGGTTTGGCTCGTTGGCTAGCTTCCCAACTCCGTTAGCCTATTGCTAGTCATTTCGATATATTTTTCATTGAGCTACCACTGCATCCTCCTCCGCTACCAATATCATTTTTGGTGAGCTCCATTAAAAATTGAATTTTTAGTTTGAGCTCGCAACCCGACTGCTACCACTACGAGTCGAGCTTGAGTTCGAACTAGCCATTTGAGATCAAATCGAGTTTATGCTCACAATTTAACACACGAACCTAGCCCTACCACTCTCTTGAAAGCAAAACTAGACCCTGAGCTAGATGAAGACCGGAGCTTGTAGAAGGTGTTAAAGCCCGACATAATTTATGCACCAATGATCCGGGGAACTCCCCTTGCTCCTGCAGCCATTGACCACTGTAGTCCATCACTTGCTGATCACAATTGACCACTATCGACAACCACCTCCTTACAACGAAATGCTTTGCAGAGTCATAATGTGCTTTGCAAAATTTAAGTATGTGTTGCGAAACAACGAAGTACCACGCAGAACAGCGTGTAACCTAGTACGTCGCGCTACGACACACCTTAAGATAATGTGTTGTTTCTTAGAGTCTGTTTGGGGCAGCTGATTTGGTGTTGTGACGTTTTGAAAATGCAACTGAGTTGTTTAGGTAAACTGCGTTCTGACAGCTTATGAGTTTTCAAAACCCTGAAAACAACATTTTCACACCGCACCTGTCTAGGTGCGGTGACAACTTTCTAGCTGCGGACTGACTTTTCTAAACAAATAAAAATTTGTAATAACTACCGCTCCTGACTTATCAGCAGATTATTCAATAAGCTGCAGTTGCCCCAAACAGACCCTTAGTAATCTTTTCCATCTGCAGTCACTCTTGACTTTTGCCTGACGAACATTGTATCTTAAAGAACTGTGTAGTCCTTCCACCCCTGTGGGACATGAAATTATATATGTAATCAACAAATCATAATGGATTGTGTTGACTGGGCCAAGGCCCGTTATTTTTTTCTTTTCTGGAATTTCTATGTAAAAGCTTTTGTTTTCTACTGTTTTTTTTATTTGTGTTGGATTCTTGTACAATGCTAAGACGATGATTTATTACTCTACCGCTATGAATTTTTTAGCACATTAGTATGATAATTTAAGTGTGAAATTCATTCTTTTTTTTGCATTTTTTTCTTGATATAAATCATATTGATACTTGGTAGGTTAATTTAATTTAGTTTTGTGCAAGTTCATTCAGGAGAAATTTTGACACCTCTCTACATCATTCTGGGCCTAGAGGTGTAAGTGAACCAAGCTTACTCGTGAGCCGGCTCTGGCTCGACTCAATAAAGGCTTTGTGAGCTGTGCTTGATGAGCTAACAAGCTGAGCTCAAGCCAAACCTGATTCGATTCGTTTAAAAAATATTAATATAAGATATAATATATTAAAATTTCAGTTTTTATCTTTAAATTATTAAAATTGTTTAAAATATGATATTTTATATTTATAAATCATGTGATTTCTTACTATTTATATCTTAATTTCCATTTTAGTTGTCATTTTATATTGATATTGTTTTTTCTCTTTTATAAGGAACAAGATAGCTTGTGAGCTGGTTCAAATTCATCAACTTAAGATTGAGCTCGAGCTTAAACTCCAATGATTAGTCTAGCTCCAGCTCCAGCTCCAGCTCAAGCTGAGGTTGGCTTGAGCTCAACTCAATTGGTTTACACGGCCTATCCTGGGTTACTTGGGGAAATTTGGGTCCAAACATTGCGTTACGAGATGCGCTTATGGGTGGTGTAAACACCACGGCCTTGTCTTCATCCCTTACCACGTTATGAAAAATGCATATAGATTACATGCATAATAATTCATATATTTCCCCACCGCGTTAGGAAAAGCACGTATAGTTAATTAATTTTGAATTACCTTCGCGTCACGAGCGTTACAT
The DNA here is from genome assembly GCA_002079205.1 of Phalaenopsis hybrid cultivar. Classification (NCBI taxonomy): domain Eukaryota; kingdom Viridiplantae; phylum Streptophyta; class Magnoliopsida; order Asparagales; family Orchidaceae; genus Phalaenopsis; species Phalaenopsis hybrid cultivar. The sequence continues at coordinate 228,020 of JXCR01075275.1, read as the reverse complement.
ATGAGTTTTGCTTTGCCATGTTACAAATAGGGTGTATAGGATTTTGCTCGTTGCACCAAACGCATCACAATAGGATTTCTGAAGTTTTGAGCCGTACGAGTTTTTATTCCTTCCCATGCAAAGGTTATTGACAACAACGAAGCTTCAGTTATATCAAATACATTACAATTTCTATTTCTATCTGCGTCTCTTTTTTTCTCTTAAAGCGGAAGACAAAGGTTATTTTGGTGGTGACTGTTTTGGTAGCTGGCTGCCGTAGTGGCATGGTGTGGTGGTGGAGAGTGCATTTCTCTTGACTATTGTAGGAAGGACGAGAAGCAGCGGATTTGCTGTTTGGTGGAGAGGTCTGGGCTGGGCTGGGAAGTACAGCCAGCGGCCTAGATATTGGGTTTGCTTCTTGTTGGGGGCGAGGAAGAGTGGATAAGAGAGGGAGAGCTGGGTAGGAAGAATTTGTAGTGGCTGAGAGTGATCTGCGGCTGGGTAGGAGGATAGCTTGAAGGCTCTCAGGCTTGAAATGGAGAGAGGCGAATGGGGTTGCTGCAGGCTCTGGCAAGGGAGCAAGTTGGTTCTGCGAAGTTTCGGCAAGGAGCTTGGCTGGGTAAAGAGCGATAGATGGGTACGGTGGCCTGCAATCTGAGAGAAAAAATGGTGCAGGGTTTGTGTGGAGTCCCAGTTTGGAGAGCTGCAGGCGAGAGCTGGTATACCAGGACTGGGGGTGACGGTGGGAGGTGCTGCGGGCTGGGGGCTGTCACATGAGGTGAAGGAGCAGGAAAGGAGGGTAGCAGAAGAACTTTGCAGGACTGAACGGTGAAGAGAAATTGGATTAGATTTGTTGTGGCTGATTGGACATGAAGGGGTGGGATTGCAGAGTTTTGGGTGGCTTAAGACAGAATAGCAAATGCAGATGAAGTGTTTGCTTTGGTTCACATGGAAGTAATAGTGTACCTGATTAATTAATTTAACTTTTTATTCGAACATCCAGATTTACGTTCCGTTGATGAGTGTACAAAAACCAGAGAGTGTGGGTGTCCTCCCTAAACAAATTTAATGTGCTTGTGTGATCCATTTTGCAATCGAACGTTGCATGGGTAGCTTCAACAATGATTGACACAGTTGGGACTCAATTTGCATGCTATTGTATCTGTTGCTCATCATTTTTATCAAGTAGTCTCTACCGAGCAATTCCGACATGCATTAGCCAAGTTCTTTCCGTAAATGACCAGTGTTTCAAATTGCTTCGAGCATTTTGATCTCAATTTGTTGTGACGTTGCATTCAGCACTTGTCATTCCTACGATTCCTCTATTTCAAAATTTTTAGCATTTTGATCTCAATTTATTTTTTCTGCATGCAGTAAACTGAAATAATGTTTTTTTTTTTAATTATTATGTATGCAGTACACTGCAATAATGCTGTTGGAGGAAATGGCTTCAATCCTTATTACACCATTTCTGCTTGTATTTGTGGTTCCCAAGGTGACATTTTGTGCCATAGAATGTTAATTTATTATTTATCTATCTACACCTCATTTTACATCCCGAGCTAATTTTGTTTCCTGTAAATTTACAGCGTGTGGATGATATTTTACAATTTATTTCAGATTTCACTGTTGATGTTGAAGGTGTTGGTCATGTCTGCAGGTCCTCCTCATTTTTATCGTCTTCTTAAACTTTTCTCTCTGGTTTGCAAAATTAAAAATCAAACTTTTATATTCTTTGTTGTAGCTTAAGCTTGTTCGACTTTGTNTGTGGATGATATTTTACAATTTATTTCAGATTTCACTGTTGATGTTGAAGGTGTTGGTCATGTCTGCAGGTCTTCCTCATTTTTATCGTCTTCTTAAACTTTTCTCTCTGGTTTGCAAAATTAAAAAGTAAACTTTTATATTCTTTGTTGTAGCTTAAGCTTGTTCGACTTTGAGAGACATGGAAACAGAAAGTATGCTTCTCCATTCAATGCTGCAAAAGACATGAGGAGTTCCCAAGGGAAAATGGAGAAATCATTCCTAAGGTATTTATTCTATAAATTTTTTATATTTTTTTCTATCATTTTTTATTCATTTTAGGAAGATTTACATATCTAACAGCTCAACTTCAATTTTTACATGATACCACCTTTACCTATGCATTCAAAGGTATATTTTATTTTTTTNTAAGGTATTTATTCTATAAATTTTTTATATTTTTTTCTATCATTTTTTATTCATTTTAGGAAGATTTACATACCTAACAGCTCAACTTCAATTTTTACATGATACCACCTTTACCTATGCATTTAAAGGTATATTTTATTTTTTAAAAGTTAAAATGGCGGTGTTTTATATATGATATGAATGATTTGGGTGGGTATAAATATAAAAAGTAAAGCTTAGGTGTTTGATATGTCAATATATAAGAATTTAATTGTATTTTATGTAAATGCGCATCATTTCTTCATCCCCCAAACGTAAACAATTACACAGTAAATGAGTTAATAATATTAAACTTATATTGCAGTTTTCAGAGCGCCTATCCTTCCTGGGAACCTAATCCAAACGGCCAAGAGCTCCTCAGAAAGCTTCGAAATTTCAGGGAACAGCAACTGAGAGAAGAAATAAAACGGGAGTTTTCTCCAATCTGGACGATTCCTACAAATCAATATGTACAGATTCAACCCGAATTAGTCCATAGGTTTACCTTTTCCAAACCATACAACAATGGCGGCTTTCCAGTCTCCAGTTGTAACNCATTAAATGTATTTTAAATTGGAAGCTATATATCTGAATGTGCTTCTTACTTAATTTTCTATTTTTAGCCTCAATGTCACAGATCGTGAAATGAGGACTTCCCCTTGGCCAACTNTATCAGATTGAAATGGCAATCGAAAAATGAATCTTCAGTGAACGTTCATTTGCTGAGTGATGAGCCACCTGAAATAGAGCTATCTGATTACGGAATAATGCCATGTTCCGATATCGAAAACCCGTCAGAACTACTGAACGGTGAAGGGCTGAAAGAGGAGCCAATTGCCGATTTAGATCTTTTTTTTGAAAGTCTGTACAATTATTATTGCGAAAAAGGGCTGCTATGCATTGTGATTAAGTGGATAGTAGAACTGCTAACGGTGGTGTTTGTATTGGGATTCATTTGGTTTTTCTTATTGGTTGTTGATTGGCATGCACTGCGCAACGCAAAATGTGGTATAGAAGCCGTTGAATCGGGGCAGAAGCCTTGCGATCTTGCAAAGGAAGTCATCAATCAACATCCGTTAGTTCCTTTCACATTTACGAAAGGAATCATTGTTGGTTGCATGATTATTTTGACTATTTATGGCCTCTTCAACTTTTTGAAGTTTTTCGTGCAATTCAAAAATACGTTAAAGATTCGTCATTTCTATTATTACAGGTGAATTCCAGTCGATTGGTATTTTCTACATTAAATGTATTTTAAATTGGAAGCTATATATCTGAATGTGCTTCTTACTTAATTTTCTATTTTTAGCCTCCATGTCACAGATCGTGAAATGAGGACTTCCCCTTGGCCAACAATTCTCGAAAAGGTGGTTCGAGTGCAGAAGGAGCGCCAACTTTGTGTGGTAAAGGAACTTTCTGCTCATGATATTGTAATGCGTATCATGCGTAAAGAGAACTATTTGATTGGAATGCTCAACAAAGGTGTTTTGGCGCTGCCGATCTCACGGTGGGTTCCTGGAGCTGGGCCTTCGGTTATCTCTAAGGCAACTGGCAATAAATACCATTTAATATTACCTAAAACACTCGAATGGACCTTGAATTGGTGCATATTTCAGAGCATGTTTGACAGGTAAGAATGTCTTTTCTCAAACCTTGAAGCTGTCATGTATTTTGAATGTAGTTTAGGGTACCAATTTAACACTTTTGATAGAAAATAATTTATTTTTCGCCATTTAAAAAAAATGGATTTGTTTATCCATCCTGATACTCTTTTCTTATTATATAGTCTGAGATGTTATGTTTTTATATGCAAAATTCCATGATCATTGGCATTTTGGAATAGTCGGTTTGTTTTATTTGCCTTTGTTTATGATGATGTTCTTGGTTATTTGATGTGGTGTGGCTTTCTTTGCTTCTCGGTAACTTTTTCTCAAGAGAGTTTAATCATTACTAAGTTATTCTACTTCTATTTTTTTCATGTAGAAACATTATAAAGACTATTAGAATGTTTGTTTTGTAAAGGGGAACCTTATTTGCTCGTTAGTGTTTTGGTTGTTTATTTATTATCTTGTTCAATTACAGTCTTACTTTTAGGCACAACAAGTTACTTGTTGATAATTTATTAACTAACAAGCTGCCTGATAATTTTGCTCCTTAATAGGATTGACAAGACTCATTTAGTTTGCTAACAAGACACTAATTTTTAGGATTGATACGACTCATTTGGCTAGTTAATTGCTTCTTATCACAATCATTATTTGGCTCAATAAGGCTAATTTATTTTTCTAAATGATCTGCTCATTTAAAACTTTATAATCTTAATATTAATTGAACTTAGAGCCAAGCTCAAACCAATTCAAACATCCATGATTTTAAACGAACTAAGTCTGAACACAATCACCTGAGCTTGATTTGAGCTCAAATCAATATGATAAGATCTTCAATAAATGAGCACGAGCTTGAACAAGCTTTTGCTCTTCTTAGTTCTGTTTGTTTGTGGCATTATGAGTGCACAATGCTACAACGTACATGCTTTATTGCGAGCGTGCATCACCATGCAATGATGCATAGGGTCAGTACCTTGGCTTTGCTCCTAAAGCATGCTTTTAACAATATTCTTTTAAAACCTAGTTTTCACATGTTATTGTTTGTTTCATAGGAGTGCTTTCTTTATGCTAGTTGTTACGAAGATGAATTCAATAAGCTGAATTTCTATTATCTTCAGAAATCATTGTTTTATTCCATTTCGACTGCTTAGCATTTCATCCATCGAGGCAATTAAAAGAGAATGAACTACTGCAATTATGATAAAATCATAAGATTGCTTGGTCCTTTCATGTAAGACATGAAAATTATTGAAAACATATAATTTTACATCAAAGCGTGTATTTATGTTAGTATTATAAAAATTCTTATTTATTTAAGCTTAAAATTTTGATGTAAAGCATACATCTTGAAAACCTTGAACTATTGGTTCGGAATTAAATTTTGACTATATTCAACAAAATCAATGTTCATGTAAGTTCAGATTGACACGATATACCCCTTGATGAACAATAGAAGTTTAATCAAACATTGTGTGCACTTGATTTAGTTAGACTAGGGGCCAAATTGGTCTAAGCAGTTTGAAGTGGAATAACCCAAAAATATCAATCTATTGGTTCATCCTGGCTAGATGAGCTCGACCAAATTGCCTATACAATGTGAAACCACAATTGAGAGCATAAGTTGTTTTTTATCGCTTTGAACTCTATTGTATTGCCACAAACGAAATGGATGCTAACTTGGCTGCTGAATTAAGTCGCCCATCTTTCTAACAGGCCAATACTTTGACTTGATGTAGCTGGTCGACGAACTCAGCTATCACCCATAGGTGGTTGACATGCGTAATATTGAGTGACAAAGAGAAAGGAAGTAAGTGCACTTCTTATTTGTGTAAAAAATTTTTACTCAGCATAGGATTCAATAACAAAAATATTTCTTAGATAAAAGCTAGAGAAGTACTCTGGGTTTTACATCAGAGAGGTTTATTATAATGAATCATGTACATTGGCTAACAAAACATCAAAGAAAATACTTGAGGACCAGGTGATTGACCTAATCAACCTCCTAACTTGAGTCCACTTACTTTGTCAAGATTTGAACCTGTACGTTGGAGGTAAAAATAATAATTAGATAAACTTAGTGAAAAATGCCTAAATCCAATTTCGCAGAACCATATGGTTAAGGGAAACTATCTGCTAATAATGAAATTTACTTTGATTTGTTGAGGATCCAAATGGATTACTAGTCATAAAAAGTTATTGTTGACTGTTCACTAGAAGCTCTCTATTGCATAACCTATTAAAGTTTCTCCTTGATCGGTGTTGGTTAGTTTTTGATTTCTACATAACTTTCTCTTTGAAGGTTGAATCCATGAAACAATAACTTTAGTAGGGCCTATGATGGCCCCATCAACTGCTTCTGGCAAAGAGCATTAAACTTCTTCAAAGATTTTCATTTCCCCTGCAAATTTTGCTTCCTCTTGTGCAATTATGGTCTACTCTACATCATCTTAATGATAAATCAATGTTGCTTATTGAATGGAAACCTTGCAGTTCTTTAGATGAAGACACTAATTGATACCAAACTGAGTCTCTTAAACTTCTTTGAAAAGAAAGTACCACCTTGTTTGAGGTCATTTGCTGCCCATAAAAAGTTAATGTCTCAAATTTTGAATCGTACTCCATGAATGGATGATGATGGGTAAGTCAACTCAGTTTTCGCAACTATCGGAGTGTACTTTGCTATGAATGATTTCTCGAACTCTTCTCAAGTGATAGTGTCTGGGTTAGTTTATCATATAGATAGACCATCTAGTTGTTCACCAATGCTCCATGTATTTTTTATGAGTGAAGATTTCTATGGTTGTCTTCCAATCGTTAGGGTATGCCCTGCCCTCTGGTGGATTCGTTGTTCCTCCAACTAAATCAATTTGAGCTTTAGAAATTGGTCCAACCACTGGTCTCTAATCATCCTAGTTTTAAGATTTGTATATGGCTTGCAGAAGCGCTGTCTAGGCTTGTATCAAAGGCTCTAGGAGTATCTTTGTCAACTAGATCATGGTCCTCTAGAAGGGAATAGTTTTGTCAACTTGATCTCCATACTGCTTCACCTCATGCTTGCTTCATTTCTCAATCTTTAGTTCTTATCTCAATATCAGAAGTATGGTTTTATCGCATCTTTTTTTTATATTTATTATTTTTTGTTTTCAGATAGCTCTAAATTTTATTTTATTTTATTTATTTATTTATTTATGTTTTGAAAACCCAAAAAGGCTGATATATTAAATAGAAAGAAAGATACAAACACAATGTGTGGGAGGGCCCAAGCATGACATCCTGCCCACACAAAAAAACCACAAAAAGCTTCAAAACTAGAAAAGATAGAAAATACATTAGATACTAAAATAAAAATCACTAATAATGCCGAAATACATAGTATCAGGTGGCTAGAGAGCGACCCAATTTGGTCTTGCCTCTGCCTCTAGTTCTAGGGAAGGAACAAGCTAATAAGTTGGTAAGATGATTGTCATTGCCAGTAGTAACCAATGTATCATCCAATATGTTCCCGAGTTGGAGTCAGCCTCCATTCTTCTTCTTCCTCCTGGAATAGCTCTAAATTTTATAATTAAATTTATTATTGTGTTGAAAATTATTAGTTTATTCACTTTAGCTTTGATTAATTAAATTATTATTATAATCATAGAATATTTGTATACATGATGTGCAAATCATGGTATCCCTGCTTAGTAAAATCTTTGCTTCACTTTGCTTATTAAAGCAAAAAATGAACCCTTGTGCATTGATACGATCCGAATTTGCTTATTAAAGCAAAAAATGAACCCTTGTGCATTGATACGATCCGATGTAGAATTTGACACAATTTTCTAGAGAAATTTGGATAAACAAATATTTTTTTTTGAATAATGTCAAATTAGAATAATACAACACGATAAACTTACAAGAATACAAATAAAGGTTCATTTTTTGCTTTAATAAGCAATTTGAGAGGTATGTGATCTCCCACAAATCCTACAATTCTAGAGGTAAAAATTTCTCTGAAACCCCAATCCTAAGACTCCAAGACAACAATCTCATGCATAGCCCTAACCCTATGCTATTATGTTGTATTTATCCCGAAAAACAATAATAATAGAAGATTAATTTGCTCTTAAACTAATAAAAGACAAAAGGGATTTATAATTTGGGTTGCAAGAGCTGAAAGCTAAAAGCTCATTTTTTATGGCTGATTTATAATTTGATTTTCTCTCTTTTTTGCAGCAAGTTTTGTATTCGAAGGGATTTCATCACAAATCCTTCGTTACTAAGAAAGCGACTAATGGTGGTTGGGATTGTGATGTTTGTGATATCTCCTTGTCTTGTAATTTTTATGTTGGTATATCTTTTCCTATGGCATGCTGAACAATTTTATAACCATCCGAGGACAGCTTCTTCACGAAGATGGTCTAACTTGTCAAAATGGATTTTCAGAGAGTTCAATGAGGTAATCTAAATTATACTGCATTTTGTCATTTCTGTTTTAATATTGGTGTATGATTTGAAAGAAATGCATTATTATAAGATTTACGTACATACCACTCAATTCTCATATATTTACATATCTAGCACTTAAACTTTAATTTTTACTTACATGCGACCTTATCCTTGCTTTACAAAGTTAAAATAGTGGTATTTTTGTCATGATATGAAAGATTTGGGTGGTATAAATGTCAACAGGAAAGCTTAGGCGGTACATATGTAAAAGCATAAGAATTGGGTAGTATGTATGTTGATGTCCCTTCTTATAATTCATCTTACTTGCGCAATTTATGATTATTGGCTGCCTTGCTGTCTTTTCTTCATATCAATGATGGGAAGATGATTGAGGATACCAATGCATTTTTTTTTTTTTTTCATATTAGTGTTTTATTTTTATGGATTATGAAGTTTTATTTTATTGGTATTTGCATTTTGGTCTTTCATGCAAATTCAGGTTGGTCATTTCTTCAGACATCGGCTGAACAGTAGTGTAGTTCATGCCTCGAGCTATCTGAACCAGTTCCCTTCTCCTGTTATCTCCACAATTGCCAAGTTCATCTCTTTTGTGTCGGGTGGTTTCGCGGCCATTTTGATTATAATTGCTCTTCTCGACGAATCTCTTCTGGAGGGCCAGGTAAGTGCATCTCAATTAATCACTAAAAGAAAATTTAGGGGCATTTACATACATACCGCCCAATTCTTATGCTTTACATTCTAACACCTAAATTTTAATTTTTACATTTGTACAATGCAAATCTTTCACCTAAAAAAATACCACCATTTTAAATTTTAAATAGTGAAGTAAACCTTTTCATGCATAGGTTAGGTCGTATATATATGTAAAAATTGAAAGATTAAGTGTTAGATATGTAAATACTATGAATTGAGTGGTATGCGTGTGAATCTTCCAAAAAAATTAAAATAGGAGAATACTGAACTGAATTTGTACTGTATTGGATGTGCAGATATTTCGGCGCAACTTATTTTGGTATGCTGCTATCTTTGGAACAGTGACTGCTATCGCCAGAGCTGTGGTTACTGA
>JXCR01075275.1:182196-209525 GCA_002079205.1 Phalaenopsis hybrid cultivar | reverse complement strand
AAGTTGTATGGGAGAAGGGGGGTTAGTTCGAAGGCAGCAGCTGCAAACTCTGAGATTGTCCGCTTCTCAACAAAGCGGTCTGGTGAGGTATGATAGCTATGATCATTCGTCCTTTTCTCTGTTCAGCCATAGAATGATGCTTCTTTACCATTTTCTCTTTTATTTAGTATTCATTTCTTCTTTTTGATTGATTATCAGCTCGGACGACTTCCTCCTGAGTGGTCGCAATGCCTCATTCCCCTCGTGCATTCTTCCAAAGTGAAAGTGCGTGGTCGATGCGCTGTAGCACCTGCTGAACTTAGCTTAATGACAGAGATTGCGTTATATGTGAGGTAATTTTTAATGTTGGTCTCTCTGTTTCTTGAATGTAACTTTGCTCACTTTACAGTGAATTAGTTTTAAAGGTTCTTTTGTTTTTATCTTCCATCTGCAGCTTTTACATTCACAATTCCGTTTTTACTGAGGGTGCTAAATCCTCTTGGAAGCTGGAAGCTAACACCTCTTACTCTGCTCTGCATCCTCTCCACAACCTATTCTGTCTACTGAAGATGAAGCCATTCAAGGAGGTAATTAGCTTTATCTCGGCTACTTTTAAACGTTTTGCTTCTCACAATTATCATTGGTCTGTAAAAAAAATGTTTATTATGTTGACATTCTGATGCTTTGCTTCTTGAATCAGGCTGATTTTACTCCAGAGGAGCTTGATAGCCGCAAGAGGTCCTTAGACCTGAATGTAAGAATAATATTTTTACACTAACAACATTCGTAAGCTAATAAGTAATTTTTGGGTACATCAAATATTATTATCACATGTATTCTTAGTAAATGTACTCTTAAAAATATATAGGCTCCTTTCCATTTATTTGTACGTAAAGNAGGAGGTAATTAGCTTTATCTCGGCTACTTTTAAACGTTTTGCTTCTCACAATTATCATTGGTCTGTAAAAAAAATGTTTATTATGTTGACNAAATCCTCCACGCCCTCGCCGTCGCGGGAAACAACGCCGATCGAGCCATCAACTTCCTCCTCGACGCCCCGAGGCCGTCATCCAAATCCGAGCCGATGAAGGAGAAGAATGCTTTTCATGGGCCGCAGCTCGAGCTCAATGCCTTGAAGGAAGAAACCATTAATCATGAGCTGCTGCGACGCAGATCCGATAATGCGATGGAGAATGCTGTTATTCAGCCCTGCGGCGAATCCGGCACGGCTGGCATGGGAAATAGTATCAAGAAGGAAGAACCTTTTATGGGTTCTGATAAAGAGACCATCTTGGTTGCTGATTGTAAAATAAAGAAGGAAGAACCTGTTGTAGGCTTAAAGAAAGGGGAAGCTATGGATTTTGATCAAGACGAAGGCCCCAAGGAAAGGAAGGAAACATCAGAGGAAAGCTGCGATAATTTCTCCATGATAACGACCGCCCATTATTCTCCTCATCTCAATGCTCGACCAATCAGGGCTATTCCACCGAAGTCTCTAACAATGCCTGTCTCCAATAAGAAATTTCAAGTGGTATTAAGTCCCGACCCATCCGAAATGGCAGAATTTCTTGAAGAACCCGACTGGTTTCTTGTTGGGAAGTCTTATGTGATGGGATTAGCGACAGCCCGTGGGCGGGGAAAGCTGGAATCCAGTGAGATTGTTTACTTCAACTTCCCGAAGATCTCTGACGGTAAGTTGTATGGGAGAAGGGGGGTTAGTTCGAAGGCAGCAGCTGCAAACTCTGAGATTGTCCGCTTCTCAACAAAGCGGTCTGGTGAGGTATGATAGCAATGATCATTCGTCCTTCTCTCTGTTCAGCCATAGAATGATGCTTCTTTACCATTTTCTCTTTTATTTAGTATTCATTTCTTCTTTTTGATTGATTATCAGCTCGGACGACTTCCTCCTGAGTGGTCGCAATGCCTCATTCCCCTCGTGCATTCTTCCAAAGTGAAAGTGCGTGGTCGATGCGCTGTAGCACCTGCTGAACTTAGCTTAATGACAGAGATTGCGTTATATGTGAGGTAATTTTTAATGTTGGTCTCCCTGTTTCTTGAATGTAACTTTGTTCACTTTACAGTGAATTAGTTTTAAAGGTTCTTTTGTTTTTATATTCCATCTGCAGCTTTTACATTCACAATTCTGTTTTTACTGAGGGTGCTAAATCCTCTTGGAAGCTGGAAGCTAACACCTCTTACTCTGCTCTGCATCCTCTCCACAAGCTATTCTATCTACTGAAGATGAAGCCATTCAAAGAGGTATTTAGCTTTATCTCGGCTACTTTTAAACGTTTTGCTTCTCACAATTATCATTGGTCTGTAAAAACTTGTTTATTTTGTTAAAATTCTAATGCTTTGCCTCTTGAATCAGGCTGATTTTACTCCAGAGGAGCTTGATAGCCGCAAGAGGTCCTTAGACCTAAATGTAAGAATAATATTTTTACACTAACAACATTCGTAAGCTAATAAGTAATTTTTGGGTACATCAAATATGATTATCACATGTATTCTTAGTAAACGTACTCCTAAAAATATATAGGCTCCTTTCCATTTATTTGTACCTAAAATTTATAGCTTCGTAACTTCAAACTTACAATTAAAACAGAATCAAGAATCTGGGCAAATTGAAGGGCTTGCAAAGCGAAGGAAGGGGGGCACAAGTTATATAGAACAAGGTGACGATGAACAAGCAATTTCTGAGGCTTCTCTCAACAAGCTTGTTGGAACAGCGGAGGTGTATAATCTGCAGGTAGGGCAATGAAATTATGTTATATATATATATATATATATTTGTTTTTAAAAAAAGGCAAAGATTTCACATTATTATGTTATTCTTTCAAGAATAAAAAAAGGAAAAAAAAAACTATTTTGAATAGGAAGCTCAACCTCCAAGCACCCTTCTTTCTAATTTGTGGTCATACCAAAAGCAAGCCCTTTATTGGATGTCCGAATTAGAGAAAGGAATTGATGTTGAACAAGCAGCAAAAACTCTTCATCCTTGTTGGTCAGCCTATAATATTTGTGATAAGTATGATGTACATCCTTGAATCAAATTATGATTAAAAGGTTCAAAATTGATTTATTCCCACTTCTTTCTTATTATTTAGAACATGTTAAATTGCAGGAGGGCTCCAGCAGTCTATGTAAATGTATTTACTGGAGAAGCTACCACTCAATTTCCAAGTGCTACTCAGATGGCTCGAGGAGGAGTAAGTTCATTAGAATATTTGTTAAAACTCAATGATTTGTGTTTTTGCTTTGGATTTCATAGGAAAATGTCTTAAGAAAATTTAGGTTTGTTCTAGTGTGCTTGAGTTTAATCTCAATTTATTTGATGGCTAATCATCATTTCATTCATATAATTTTTTAGCTAGCCTTCCTACATTTTGTTTCTTGTCAAAAGTGTGGCTTAAAGCTTTGGTTTTGATCATTATAAATATGGAATTTCAATATAAATAGTTGAACGGCACTTTTAGTTTATGTCTTAGCTATTTCCTGGTTTATTATTATTATTATTATTTTATTATTTTATTTTATGATACATTAACTTTTATTTAGGCTGTGGAGTTTATGCTCGCACAGGAAAAGTTCGAAACTTCAAATCTGAAATTTTTTTGTTAGACAAGTTTCATATCTGAGAGTTGAATTAGTTTAAACCTCCCATCGTTGAATTTAAGATTTCTCTAAAAAAGATAGTAAATTTAATATTTTTCTTGCGCAATTTTGGAAATTTAGTGGTTTTGTCCACTCAATAGATTTTTTTTCNATAGTCTTAACACAAAAATTTAAACTCATATAATGGCCAACCAAATAAGCTTGAGCATTCCAAATATATTCTGGTTAATTTATATTTCATTTGGAATGTGCATGCATTCTATGGTAGCACTCAATTAAAAGTCGATTTTTTTTCAAAGCATTATCCATTTTGGTTAAGTATGACGTTTCATGTGCCCTTTTTAATCTTAATAATAGGGGTCTGAGAAGAGCATCTTTCACAACATAAGATGGTATCGAGTTGTTCTAGATGAAGCACACACTATTAAGTGTTCAAAAACCAGTGTGGCTCAATCAGCCTTCGCATTAACCTCACACTGCAGGTGGTGTCTTACAGGCACTCCACTTCAGGTTTGTAATTTGTCATAAAGATTGTTTCGAAAGCATATACATTTTGATATTTTCAACGAAGGGCCAAAAATTAAAAATGGCTATAAAATTGTTCATCTGATTTGAGATTCCATCTTTAGCTTTGTTTAAAATTGTTCATACAATTTGCATTTTTCTCCTTGCCTGCAGAATAGTTTGGATGATCTCTACAGCCTACTTTGTTTTTTGCACGTGCAACCATGGTGCAATTGGTCTTGGTATGTTATGCGAGATACTCTAGTTCTGTAGGCCGCCCATGACTCTCACTGGATACATTTTTAATATGAAAAAAAAAATTTTGGCCTCTTTTTTCTTAAAAATGGATTTTTTCAGCTTAGTCTTTAATATTATAAAACAAAGTTATGTCCTTTAATTTAGTTTCCTCGTTTGACTCCGCAGGTGGCATAAGTTGATTCAAAAACCTTATGAGAATGGTGATGAAAGAGGACTGAGATTGGTTAAGGCTATCCTGAGGCCATTGATGCTAAGAAGAACGAAAGAGACGAAAGACAAAGAAGGAAAGTGAGTAAAAATTTCACTGCGGAATTCCTAATCCTTCAGTAATGGTGTTTTGAAGGACTCCTTATTTAATGCTTGAATAATAAGTGCTTCAAAACATTGATTTCAGGCCTATTCTCGTGCTCCCACCAGCGCATGTTCAAGTTGTGGAATGCGAGCAATCCAAAGAAGAGCGCGATTTCTACAATGCTCTCTTTTGGAAGTCAAAGGTAATCATTGTGCAGAATCCATAAACTTGTTTTTCACCGTGACTGATCTCTTTAACGTTAATCTGATAAATCTGTAAACTGCAGATCAAATTTGATCAGTTTGTTGCCGAAGGCAGAGTTCTTCACAACTACGCTTCTATCTTGGAGCTTCTCCTTAGATTAAGACAGTGCTGCAACCACCCTTACCTTGTCATGAGGTTAGCCTAAATCCTAAATCCAAAATAGTCTATCAACTCAAGATCATTAAAGGCCTGTGACCACTGTTTTCTCTGAAATTTTCAGTCGTGGACACAATCAACAGTGTGCTGACCTCAACAGTCTCGCACAGCGCTTCCTGGAAGGCAGCCATGGAGGATCAACGCAGCGTCCAGCTCCAAGCTATGTTGAAGAAGTAGTAGAAGGAATCAAACGGGGAGAAGTCAGCGAATGTCCAATTTGCCTTGAATCCACATCTGATGATCCGGTTTTCACCCCATGCGCTCACCGGATGTGCCGCGAATGCCTCCTCGCAAGCTGGAGAACTCCCACCACCGGGCCATGTCCGATCTGCCGAAGGGTTCTCACAAATGCTGAGCTCATAACCTGCCCCACTGAGAGCCCTTTTGATATTGATATACGCAAGAGTTGGAAGGAATCATCCAAGGTGAGGGAGCTGATGAATTGTCTGGAGAAGATGAGGTGCTCGGGAATGGGGGAGAAGAGCATTGTGTTCAGTCAGTGGACTTCATTCCTCGACCTCCTGGAGATCTGCTTCAATAGGAATGGAATTCAGTTCTTGAGGTTTGATGGAAAGTTGTCGCAGAAGAAGAGGGAGACGGTGTTGAAGGAGTTTGGTGAGAGCAATGAGAAGCAGGTTCTGTTGATGTCGCTTAAAGCAGGAGGCGTGGGATTGAACTTGACTGCAGCTTCTAATGTCTTTCTCATGGTATTCCTTTGTATCCTATAAATGTTAGGAAAATTAGTAGACAGATCACATCATTTCTTATGTATTTACATGCCTAACAGATGAATTTCAGTTGTTTACTTGTATGCCATCTTATCTAGGCATGAAAAAGATATATTTTTTTATGAAAATCAAAAAGATGATATTTTTATGTTATACGAAATATTCAGGTGATATAAATGTAAATTAGCATTTGCATACCTCATAGTTTCTTATTTGTTTACATATCTAACCTCTAAACGTCACTTTTTTATATTTGTATCGCTCAAACATGCAATTTTAGGTTTGATATATGTAAATAGCAATGAATTGAGAGTTAATTTTGTGAATTTCTCAAATTTATTTGTAAATTTTCAAGCTCTATAATATTTTTATGCATTTTCCCCTGGTTTTCTTGCCTGGAAACATAGGATCCCTGGTGGAACCCGGCGGTGGAAGAACAAGCCATTATGAGAATCCATCGCATCGGACAAAGGAGGCAGGTAAAAGTAAGAAGATTTATAGTCAAGGTAATAACCAAATAAAGAAATCTTTTGTTTATTTTGGTTGATAAATCAAAATAGTTGATTTCTAGAGTCTTGATTAGTAAACTTTAATCAAATGATATTGTGATTTAGGATACTGTGGAAGATAGAATGCAGCAGGTTCAAGCCAGGAAGCAGAGGATGATTGCTGGAGCCCTCACTGATGAGGAAGTGAGGAGTGCTCGGATTGAAGAGCTGAAGATGCTCTTTAAATGAGTTTAAGTTCCATTCTCACTCTTGAGGAAGTTTTGATTTCACTGCAGTCGTGGAAATGGCAGGTGAAGTTTTTTGTTTTCAGATTTTTGATGAAGTCGGCAAGATTGCCGCTTTTTGTAAATTTATTTTTTTGTGTAGTGTTTTGTCAAATAGTTAAAAGCTTGAAAANTTGGTACAGGGGTAATGTTGTAATTACATATTGTGCCTAGGTTTACTCCTGGGGTTATAAATAGGCCTGTTAGTAACCCCAGGAGGTTATCCTCTATTTTGTAACTCTTTTCTGAATATTGAAAGGAACTCGCCGCTCTGCTCCCGAGGACGTAGGCATCTTCGCCGAACCTCGTTAAATCTCTGTCTTCTTCTGGATTTGTGTCGATTACTGTTTTTCTTCGGCCTTATTTTCTCAACAAGTGGTATCAAAGCCAAGGTTCGAGGGGAAGAAAATTTTCATCGGCACAGGGACGAAGGAGGATTTGTCGTTTTGGTAGACAAGTTCTGCGACGGAGGAATTCTGAAGGAGCAGGAGAGGGAGCTCCGGGAGAATTCGGTTGGTGACAGAGAGCTTCTCGCGCGCGGGACAGAGAGATCGTGCAACCGAAGGTGAATTCGGAGTATTGGCTCGGAGCACTGTTCCTGTTCGTGGATCGCACAGTGCAAGGAATCGCGGATCGCGGTTTCGGCGGAGGCTGCGATCGGGCGGAGTGATAAGGAGATCGTCTCGGACCTCGGAAAGCTGCACGCAGGAGGCATCGCGCGGATTGCTGGCAGAAAGGAAGGATCCGGTCCTTCCGGCAGAAAAGGAAAGGAGCGGGCGGGGAGCAGAAAAAGGAATAAAAGAAGAATATTCCTTCCTATATTTGGCTCCGCTGTTTCTGGGACATTTTTGCTTTTGCTGCTGGAATGCGGAGAGCAAATAATATTCAGGGAAGGAAATTCAAAACTCTCCATTACTGCTAGCTCAAGGAATCTTTGACAGGAGATATTATTTGCCTCAAAGGAAGGAAAGTTTTTTTTTTGAAATTTATTAATTAAAGTTAATATTTTAATTAAGGGGTTATTTCAATTTTTTTTTCTTTTCAAAAAAAAAAAAATAAAAATAAAAATAAAAAGGTCTAAGCAAGGATTTTTGCAGAGGAATTTTTTGCAGAAAGTTTTGTTGCAGGAATAATTTTCAGATGGCATTTTCTGGTGCGAAATTCGAGGTGTNTACCACTCAATTCTTATGTATTTACATATCTAACGCCTAAACTTCAATTTTTACATATATGCCACCTTACCTATGCATGAAAAAGTATTTTCCATTTTTAAAGATTTGGTGGTATAGATGTAAAACCAAAGTTTAGGTGTTGGTCATATAATTCATAGGAATTGGGTGGTATGTATGTAAATTCCCCCTTTTCTTCCTTGGTCTAACTGGGTACGCGTATAGTATATGTGATTGCGTTCTATATTTTATTTATTGTTGACTTTTCACTTCTTTGAGCTGTAATGTCTTTGTTGTGCAAGTATCTCATTTTAAACTAATTTCATATCTTAGATCTAGTTGAGATTATGTTTCTTAAAACATGTGATTAATTGATTGGTTATTATATTTACTTTTATAATATTTTGTAGTGAAAGTTTTTCTAAAAAAGGCCTGTTGAACTCAAACTGACGTACCTTTTTGTTTTGCAGGATGAATTAGAAGCACATTCAAAGCCAGGTTCTATTTCTGTTTTTGTGCACTATGGTGGGGAAAAGTCTAATGATTTAAGAGAGATTTCCAAGCATCATGTTGTCCTAACAACATATGGTGTTTTAGCATCTGCTCATAAAACTGTGAGTAAAATAATTATTTTACTCTCATTTTTGCTCTCTATTGTATTTCTTGAAGATAAAATTTAAAGCCAGCGAAATTCATTGGACTTCATAGCTTGAACTCATAATAGTCTTAACACAAAAATTTAAACTCATATAATGGCCAACCAAATAAGCTTGAGCATTCCAAATATATTCTAGTTAATTTATATTTCATTTGGAATGTGCATGCATTCTATGGTAGCATTCGATTAAAAGTGCGATTTTTTTTCAAAGCATTATCCATTTTGGTTAAGTATGACGTTTCATGTGCTCTTTTTAATCTTAATAATAGGGGTCTGAGAAGAGCATCTTTCACAACATAAGATGGTATCGAGTTGTTCTAGATGAAGCACACACTATTAAGTGTTCAAAAACCAGTGTGGCTCAATCAGCCTTCGCATTAACCTCACACTGCAGGTGGTGCCTTACAGGCACTCCACTTCAGGTTTGTAATTTGTCATAAAGATTGTTTCGAAAGCATATGCATTTTGATATTTTCAACGAAGGGCCAAAAATTAAAAATGGTTATAAAATTGTTCATCTGATTTGAGATTCCATCTTTAGCTTTGTTTAAAATTGTTCATACAATTTGCATTTTTCTCCTTGCCTGCAGAATAGTTTGGATGATCTCTACAGCCTACTTTGTTTTTTGCACGTACAACCATGGTGCAATTGGTCTTGGTATGTTATGCGAGATACTTAAGTTCTGTAGGCCGCCCATGACTCTCATTGGATACATTTTTAATATGAAAAAAAAATTTTTTGGCCTCTGTTTTCTTAAAAATGGATTTTTTCCGCTTACTCTTTAATATTATAAAAGAAAATTCTGTCCTTTAATTTAGTTTCCTCGTTTGACTCCGCAGGTGGCATAAGTTGATTCAAAAACCTTATGAGAATGGTGATGAAAGAGGACTGAGATTGGTTAAGGCTATCCTGAGGCCATTGATGCTAAGAAGAACGAAAGAGACGAAAGACAAAGAAGGAAAGTGAGTAAAAATTTCACTGCGAAATTCCTAATCCTTCAGTAATGGTGTTTTGAAGGACTCCTTATTTAATGCTTGAATAATAAGTGCTTCAAAACATTGATTTCAGGCCTATTCTCGTGCTCCCACCAGCGCATGTTCAAGTTGTGGAATGCGAGCAGTCCAAAGAAGAGCGCGATTTCTACAATGCTCTCTTTTGGAAGTCAAAGGTAATCATTGTGCAAAATCCATAAACTTGTTTTTCACCGTGACTGATCTCTTTAACGTTAATCTGATAAATCTGTAAACTGCAGATCAAATTTGATCAGTTTGTTGCCGAAGGCAGAGTTCTTCACAACTACGCTTCTATCTTGGAGCTTCTCCTTAGATTAAGACAGTGCTGCAACCACCCTTACCTTGTCATGAGGTTAGCCTAAATCCTAAATCCAAAATAGTCTATCAACTCAAGATCATTAAAGGCCTGTGACCACTGTTTTCTCTGAAATTTTCAGTCGTGGACACAATCAACAGTGTGCTGACCTCAACAGTCTCGCACAGCGCTTCCTGGAAGGCAGCCATGGAGGATCAACGCAGCGTCCAGCTCCAAGCTATGTTGAAGAAGTAGTAGAAGGAATCAAACGGGGAGAAGTCAGCGAATGTCCAATTTGCCTTGAATCCACATCTGATGATCCGGTTTTCACCCCATGCGCTCACCGGATGTGCCGCGAATGCCTCCTCGCAAGCTGGAGAACTCCCACCACCGGGCCATGTCCGATCTGCCGAAGGGTTCTCACAAATGCTGAGCTCATAACCTGCCCCACTGAGAGCCCTTTTGATATTGATATACGCAAGAGTTGGAAGGAATCATCCAAGGTGAGGGAGCTGATGAATTGTCTGGAGAAGATGAGGTGCTCGGGAATGGGGGAGAAGAGCATTGTGTTCAGTCAGTGGACTTCATTCCTCGACCTCCTGGAGATCTGCTTCAATAGGAATGGAATTCAGTTCTTGAGGTTTGATGGAAAGTTGTCGCAGAAGAAGAGGGAGACGGTGTTGAAGGAGTTTGGTGAGAGCAATGAGAAGCAGGTTCTGTTGATGTCGCTTAAAGCAGGAGGCGTGGGATTGAACTTGACTGCAGCTTCTAATGTCTTTCTCATGGTACTCCTTTGTATCCTATAAATGTTAGGAAAATTAGTAGACAGATCACATCATTTCTTATATATTTACATATCTAACAGATGAATTTGAGTTTTTTACTTATATGCCATCTTATCTAGGCATGAAAAAGATATATTTTTTTATGAAAATAAAAAAGATGATATTTTTATGTGATACGAAATATTCAGGTGATATAAATGCAAATTAGCATTTGCATACCACTTAGTTTCTTATTTGTTTACATATCTAACCTCTAAACGTCACNCTTTGTATCCTATAAATGTTAGGAAAATTAGTAGACAGATCACATCATTTCTTATATATTTACATATCTAACGGATGAATTTCAGTTTTTTACTCATATTCCTTCTTAGTGATATAAATGTAAATTAGCATTTGCATACCACTTAGTTTCTTATTTGTTTAGATATCTAACCTCTAAATGTCACTTTTTTTTATATTTGTATCGCTCAAATATGAAAATTTAGGTTTGATATATGTAAATAGCTATGAATTGAGAGTTAATTATGTGAATTTCTCAAAGCTCTATAATATTTTTATGCATTTCCCCTGGTTTTCTTGCCTGGAAACATAGGATCCCTGGTGGAATCCGGCGGTGGAAGAACAAGCTATTATGAGAATTCATCGCATCGGACAAAGGAGGCAGGTAAAAGTAAGAAGATTTATTGTCAAGGTAATAACCAAATAAAGAAATCTTTTATTTATTTTGGGTGATAAATCAAAATAGTTGATTTCTAGAGTCTCGATTTGTAAACTTTAATCAAATGATATTCTCATTTAGGATACTGTGGAAGATAGAATGCAGCAGGTTCAAGCCAGGAAGCAGAGGATGATTGCTGGAGCTCTCACTGATGAGGAAGTGAGGAGTGCTCGGATTGAAGAGCTGAAGATGCTCTTTAAATGAGTTAAGTTCCATTCTCACTCTTGAGGAAGTTTTGATTTCACTGCAGTCGTGGAAATGGCAGGTGAAGTTTTTTGTTTTCAGATTTTTGATGAAGTCGGCAAGATTGCCGCTTTTTGTAAATTTATTTTTTTGTGTAGTGTTTTGTCAAATAGTTAAAAGCTTGAAAATTGGTTTGTGGTGATGTGAATGGGGAGTTTGATGTTAGATGTGGTATGTAGGTGGAACCAAAATTTCAGAATAGGCTTAATGAAATTAAAATTTATTTAAAAATTTCATCTTTTTAAAAAGTTTTTAAATTTATTTTAAATATTATTATTTACAAATTTTAGTTAATTTTGATTTATTAGAAATATTTGAGTTTATGCGGTTAAATTTTCAAATTATTAAATATGCTATGTAAATGAAAGCAACAAGTCACTCATAGAGGGTTTAGTTGGAAATTATAGTTGGTTATAAGTGTTAGTTAGAGAATGTATAAGTGTTTGTTGGACAGATTGTAGATGAAATTTGTACTGACCGGCCATAGATTTTAGTTGGAGGCTCAAAATGTTTGTTGACCATAAGGCCATAGTTAGAATCTAGAATAGTAGTTGGTTATAGAAGATAGTTGACAATTGAACCCTTTTTCTTAGAATGGGGTTATTTATAATTTTATGCTAGACAATGTATTAATTGGTATACAAAATAAATAAAAAAAAGTATACACGTTAAGAGTAATTGTTGTATCCTAGCAACAACAGTGATTGTCGATTTTGTGTGGTCGGTGGCGAGAGGTGGGGACAATCTATGGTAGTCGACGTTAGTGGCTATAAAAGTTGGAAGTTCTCATTGTGTTTTCAATACAATGATATTTGTTGTGTATTTGGGATACGACATTAACAAGGGTCATTGATGTCGGCGAGCAGGAGTGGTTGATGGTGGCCAACAAGCGTTGATTGATAATGATTGACAATTACAAAAGTTAGATTGTATTTAGGATATGTTTTTAGCATATAAGGTTACTCGATGATGGCGAGTAAGAGTGGCAGATAGTGGTTGAAGACCGATGATGGGGTGTGGTCAATGGGGATCGGTGGTTTTTGAGGTTGGTTGGAAGTTATCATCAGATCTTCAATAGATGTTATCATATTTGAGGTACGATGTAACAAGCAAAGGTCACCGTTGTTGGCGAATACTAGCAATCGGGGATGGATGTTTGATAGTGGTGGACGATAATCGTTGATAGTGGCCAATTGGCAATGATCGATAGGAGTCGCCGATGACAATGAGATGGTGTGCATTTCAGATCTTTGTAAAAAACTAGGTTGTTAAACTACCGCGTCTAATTTTCCAGCACTCAATAGTTATGTCCATAGTCGTGTTTTTTACATTTATACCATCTAAATCTTTTACATCACAATAAAATTACTATTATTTTAATTTTTAAAAAGTATGAAATATAATTTTTCACACATAATCTAGCATGCATGTAAAAATTAAAGTTTAGATGTTAGATATGTCAATAGATAAGAATTGAGTGTTCATGTATATAAATGTCCTAAGAAAAAAAATTGTTTTATTTCTTAAGTTAAAATGTTTTTTATTGACAAATACCAAAATTATATAGAATAAATGTTTTGAATTAAAATATATAATTATTATTTATGATAATATGAAGTCAAAATAGCTTTTAATTTTAACCTAGATGTCTGCTGTTCTACTTGTGCGGGTCTGGCGAATTCATGTATGCTATAGAATATAAAATTATACATTATAGTATTATAATTTTTATACTATTAGAGGCTAAAAAAATTCAGGCTTAATTAAATTCTATGTCACTATAAGTCTAAGAGATTGCATATATTTTTGAGATTCACATACATCCCACACATCTTATATATTTACATCTCAAACCTAAAGTTTGATATTTAAATTTATAANTATTATATTATATATATATATATATATATATATATAATATTTTTTATGTGATGTTAAAAATTTTATCATATTATATATAAATATGAAAGTATGTTTTAGATATGAAAATAAATATAAAAACTTGATTGTATTTATATAAATACCCTTATATTTTTTTCTTAAAGCAGTTGTTGCCCTCTGAATAAATTTTATAAGTCAAATTAACTCGACCTAATGAAAGAGATACAACATGAATATAGCATCACATATATCAAGATCTGAATACTTATATTGTGGTCAAATTCATTCGAAATGACCCTCGATCACAAGCTAATTTACGCAAGGGCATTCGAATCATCGAGACGCTTCATTCGTGCTCGAATCAAACTTTATTTGGTATGCATTAAGGGATCAAATATTCACCTTATTTGAAAATTATATAAATTTATTTATTAATTATATGCCATTTTTAAATTCAAATTTAAATATTCTCTTCATAATTTTTTATTTTAATTAAATATTAATGAGCAAATAATTTAGCTTCATCCCAATGTGGAAAGAATTAATTTTCTTGCCAATAACTGTTCAATGAATCTGGACGAAAAATGCGATGAAATTCGATCAATTTTTTTTCTTTTTTGGAAAAATTNTGAGGAAGTTTTGATTTCACTGCAGTCGTGGAAATGGCAGGTGAAGTTTTTTGTTTTGAGATTTTTGATGAAATCGGCAAGATTGCCGCTTTTTGTAAATTTATATTTGTGTAGTGTTTGGTCAAATAGTTGAAAGCTTGAAAATTGGTTTGTGGTGATGTGAATGGGGAGTTTGATGTTACATGTGGTATGTATGTGGAACCAAAATTTAAGAAGAGGCTTGATAAAATTAAAATTTATTTAAAAATTTCATCTTTTTAAAAAAGTTTTAAAATTTATTATAAATATTATTATTTAAAAATTTAAGTTATNTGAGGAAGTTTTGATTTCACTGCAGTCGTGGAAATGGCAGGTGAAGTTTTTTGTTTTGAGATTTTTGATGAAGTCGGCAAGATTGCCGCTTTTTGTAAATTTATATGTGCAGTGTTTTGTCAAATAGTTAAAAGCTTGAAAATTGGTTTGTGGTGATGTGTGGGGAGTTTGATGTTAGCTGTGGTATGTAGGTGGAACCAAAATTTAAGAAGAGGCTTAATAAAATTAAAATTTATTTAAAAATTTCATCTTTTTAAAAAGTTTTTAAATTTATTATAAATATTATTATTTAAAAATTTTAGTTAATTTTGATTTATTATAAATCATTTAAGTTTATGCGGTTAAATTTTCAAATTATTAAATATGCTATGTAAATGAAAGCAACAAGTCACTCATAGAGGGTTTAGTTGGACAACTGTAGTTGGTTATATAAGTGTTAGTTGGAGAATGAAATAGTGTTAGTTGGACAGATTGTAGATGAAATTTGTACTGATCTCCCATAAGTTTTAGTTGGAGGCTCAGAATGTTTGTTGACCATAAGGCCATAGTTAGAATCTCGAATAGTAGTTGGTTATAGAAGATATACTTGACAATTGAACCCTTTTTCCTAGAATGGGGTTATTTATAATTTTATACTAAACAATGCATTAATTGGTATACGAAATAAAAAAATATACATGTGTTAAGAGTAAATGTTGTATCCTAGCAACAACAGTTGTAAGCAGTGATTGTCGATTTTGCGTGGTCAGTGGCGAGAGGTGGGGACAATTTATGGTGGTTGACGTTAGTTAGCGGCTATGGAAGTTGGAAGTTCTCATTGTGTTTTCAATACAACGATATTTGTTTTGTGTATTTGGGATATGAGGTTAACAAGTAAGGGTCATTGATGGCGGCGAGCAGTAGTGGTCGATGGTGGCCAACAAGCGTTGATTGATAATGATTGACAATTACGGAGGTTAGACTGTATACTGGCAATGATCGATAGTGGTCGACTATATATGTTACGACCATATAAGCAAGAAGTCGCCAATGACAATGAGATGGTGTGCATTTCAAATCTTTGTAAAAAACTAGGATGTTAAACTACCGCGACTAATTTTCCAGTACTCAATAGTTATATCCATAGCTGTGCTTTTTACATTTATACCATCTAAATCTTCTATATCACAATAAGCTTACTATTACTTTAATTTTTAAAAAGTATAAAATATATTTTTTCACACATAATGTAGCATGCATGTAAAAATTAAAGTTTAGATGTTAGATATGTCAGATAAATGTCCTAAGAATTTTTTTTTTTAATTTCAATATAAAAATTTTGTTGTATTTATATAAATACCCTTATATTTTTTTCTTAAAGCAGTTGTTGCCCTTTGAATAAGCTTTATAAGTCAAATTAACTCGACCTAATGAACGAGATACAACATGAATATAGCATCACATATATCAAGATCAGAATACTTATATTGTGGTCAAATTCATCCGAAATGACCCTCGATCACAAGCTAATTTGCGCAAGAGCATTCGAAACATCGAGACGGTTCATTCGTGCTCGAATCAAACTTTATTTGGCATGCATTGAGGGATCAAATATTTACCTTATTTGAAAATTATAAAAAATTATATATTAATTATATGCCATTTTTAAATTCAAATTTAAATATTTTCTTCATAATTTTTTTTTCCAATTACTGTTCAATAAATCTGGACGAAAAATGGGATGAAATTCAATCAATTTTTTCATTTTTGGAAAAATATATTCTCTCTTTATAACTTTCCCCTGTCTCCCATCTTCCTCCGCATAAAAGCTAAAAAAGCCCACAACCCAGCATTCGCCATATCTCACTCGCTCGCTTTTCTATCCCTCTACTTCAAAATGATTCAAAAGCCAAATCACGTCTGAATTGAGTTGTCTCATGAACTTAATATATATTTATATATTTTCAATCTTGGAAGAGCAAAAAGAAAGTAATTTTCTTACTATCATATCATGAATTCTAATGGCACATAAAGCCAAAAAAAATGATAATGAAGGGTAATATCTTCTGCGACAGCTTTCGAGCTTGCCGCAGCTATGTTGACCGCAAGGTTGCTAAACGGGAGATATTATGTCATAGTGGTGATTCCCATCCTTACATTATGTAGTTTATTTTTAAGTTGAATGACCCTTGATCGGTTGTTAGATTGAAATTATTTGGTTAGAATGTTTCATATTTTGGAAGTGGTGTTGAGGTGAAGGAGATAGGGAAGAATTGAGGGGGAAATTGTAGACGGGATGACTGCTGCAAGGTTTTTGTGTATTAGGTGCCAAGAAAGGTAATCTCGGTTTTTTTTGTTGGGGGTTGTTTTCATTATTTATGAATCTTGGTGGGTGAGGGTTTTTGTTATCAACAAAGGAGTCACAGAGCTTGGGATGCTAATTTTTTTTTTTTTTGTTTTTTGCTTTTGTTAAAGTTAGTTGTGGCCTGTCATTGTTCTTATGTTGCTGTAGAAGCGGGGGAATTCATCCTTGTCAAAGGTGATTCTACTCTGGTACCAAGTGAAAGAACAAAAAAGCAAGTAGAAGAACAGGGAAAACAGATTTATAGGTGTGTGATAAGTGGAGTTTATTAATCTATTACTCATGCATACATATGAGCAGACCGTGACTTATTTATAAGCATAAGAAATGACATACTTGTAAATAAATCAAGGCTAAACCAGCCGATTTATAGGTGTGTGATATTAACATAAAAGATATGAATTTTCAAGTGAGAATCCCTAGCACTAGATGAGGAGAATGACTCGGAGATTGGAGAGGCGAGTGCAGGGCTTCGAGCTGTGATCTCAGAAGAAAACATATGAGTATTCTCTTAGTATTCACTTCAATATTACTCAAATACACACTTATCCGTACATATCTTGTTCTTGTTCACATATAATGTTTTTTTTTCTCAGAGCTCACCTAAGAAATCTAGGGAAAAATATTAGTTCAGGATTCCGGATACATCTGCAGTTTAATAGTGGGGTGTCACGTGACAAGTGAGGCCCACAAATTTTATCACTGACTAATCCTAATGTATTGTGGTGGACCCAATTGATACGTGGCGCCATACCATTGATGGTGGGGAACCTGATCCTATTGATACGTACGCACCATTAGACCAGTTGATGAGTTTAGTTTGGTGATAGCGTCTAAAGAAGGTCTCTTCTCCTTGGTGCTTAGCTCTTCCAATATCTGTAGCTCAAAAGCTAAACTGCAACTGGGGCTTGTTCTTGTCCTTAGCTTCCAGCATAACAAATTTCTCAGCCGCCAAGCCTTTCACCGTCCAGCCACCCCCAACAACCTGTCCCTCCCCTGCTCCCATAGTCATTCTGTCGGGGGAAGAAATACTGCATTTGAATGCCTGTACGTCCAGTCAGCCAATCATCGATTGCCATATTAATCAAAAGTACCGTTGATACGTTAGCACAATTTGATTTGTTGAAAAGTTTACTTTGGGGATTTGTGTCCTCCTTTTGAATTAATTTTGAGTGGTTCTTAGTGAGCTAAAATCAATCTGTAATGCTGAAAGCTAAGGACAAGAACAACCCCAGTCGCAGTTTAGCTCTTGGGCGACATTTATTGGAATTGCTAGGCACCAAGCAGAAGAGGCCTTCTTTAAATATATTGAGTGATATGTTTGTCTTCAGGAAATATAGCACTCAAATTTAATTTTTAAGGGAGCTCGACATCAAAATGATTAGTGGTAGGCTAATCAAGCCAGCTCTTTAGCGAGCCGAGTTGGGATGTTTAATAAAAGAGCTCAAGCTTGAGCTCGAGCTCGAGCTCATGGCTCGTTAAGCTCTGCTCGTGTGCTTGTGGCTTGATAAGCTCAGCTTGTGTGCTCGTTAATGAGCCGAGTTTGAGCTGATTCGCGAGTTCACTCGGCTCATTTACACCCCTACATAAGACCGCTAGTTGAATCTGGCGGGAGTAGCATCCACCATTATGAGAATCTATCGCATCGGACAAAAGAGGCAGATCAAAGTAAGGAGATGCATAGTCAAGGTAATAACCAAATAATTAACTCTTCTATATATTTTTGGTAATAAATCAAAATATTTGATTTGTAGAGTCTTAATATGTAAAATTTTATTAAATGATGTTGTGATTTAGATTACTGTGGAAGATATAATGCAGCAGGTTCAAGCCAGAAAGCAGAGGATGATTGTTGGAGCTCCCACAGACGAGGAAGTGAGGAGTGCTTGTACTGAAGAGCTGAAGATGCTCTTTAAATGAGTTGAGTTCCATTCTCACTGATGAGGAAGTTTTGTGCAAATGGCAGATGAAATTTTTGTTTTGANTACTTCAAAATGATTCAAAAGCCAAATCACGTCTGAATTGAGTTGTCTCATGAACTTAATATATATTTATATCTTTATATATTTTCAGTCTTGGAAGAGCAAAAAGAAAGTAATTTTCTTACTATCATATCATGAATTCTAATGTCACATAAAGCCAAAAAATATGATAATGAAGGATAATATCTTCTGTGACAGCTTTCGAGCTTGACGCAGCTATGTTGACCGCAAGGTTGATAAACGGGAGATATTATGTCATAGTGGTGATTCCCATGGTAACATTATGTTGTTTATTTTTAAGTTGAATGACCCTTGTTCGGTTGTTAGATTGAAATTATTTGGTTAGAATGTTTCATATTTTGGAAGTGGTAGGGAAGAATTGAGGGGGAAATTGTAGACGGGATGACTGTTGCAAGGTTTTTGTGCATCGGGTGCCAAGAAAGGTAATTTCGGTTTTCTTGTTAGGGGTTGTTTTCATTATTTATGAATCTTGGTGGGTGAGGTTTTTTGCTATCAAGAAAGGAGTCATATCCATTTGCAGTGAATAGTTTAGAAACTTGTACCTTTCATACTAGATAATTATTCTGATTTGAGGAAACGTCCTTGATATGAGACATCAAGAATTTGACAGAGCTTGGGATGCTAATTTTTGTTTTGTTTTGTTTTTTTTTTTTGGCTTTTGTTAAAGATAGTTGTGGCCTGTAATTGTTTTTATGTCACTGTAGAAGCAGGGGAATCCATCCTTGTCGAAGGTGATTCTGCTCTGATACCAAGTGAAGAAACAAAAAAGCAAGTAGAAGAACAGGGAAAACAGATTTATTGGTGTGTGATAAGTGGAGTTTATTAATCTATTACTCATGCATACATATGAGCAGACCGTGACTAATTTACAAGCATAAGAAATGACATACTTGTAAATAAATCAAGGCTAAACCAGCCGATTTATAGATGTGTGATATTAACATAAAAGATATGAATTTTTAAGTGAGAATTCCTAGCACTAGATGAGGAGAGCGACTCGGAGACGGAAGAGGCGAGTGCAGGGCTTTGAGCTGTGATCTCAGAAGAAAACAGATTAGTATTCTTTAGTATTCACTTCAATATCACTCAAATGCACACCTATTTGTACCTATCTTGTTCTTGTTCACACATAATGTTTTTTTTTCTCTGAGCTCACCCAAGAATCTACAGAAAAATATTAGGTCAAGATTTCGGATGTCGTCCGATATGTCTAAGAGTTGGGTGTCGCGTGATAGGTGGGCCTCACAAATTTTACCACTGACTAATTCTAATATATTGTGTTGGGCCCAATTGACACGTGGCACCCCACCATTGACGGTAAGGAACCTGATGCCATTGATATGTAAGCACCATTAGATCAGTTGAGGAGTTTACTTTTTGGTGATAGCATCTGAAGAAGGTCGCTTCTCATTGGTCCCTGGCTCTTCCAATATCTGTAGCTCAAAAGCTAAACTGCAACTGGGCCTTTTTCTTGTCTTTAGCTTCCAGCATAACAAATTTCCTCAGCCGCCGGCAAGCCTCTCACCGTCCGGCCACCCCAACAAGCTATCCCGAATGGCCTCTCCTGCTCCCGCAGCCATCCTGTGAGGGAATAAAAATTGCGGCAGGATGCCCGCACATCCAGACAGTCAATCATCAATTGCCACCGTTTGATCTGTTGAAAAATTTAGTTTGGTGATTTGTGTCCTCCTTTTGAATTAATTTCGAGAGGTTTTTTGTGAGCTAAAATCAATCTGTAACGCTGGAAGCTAAGAACAAGAACAACCCCAGTCGCAGTTTAGCTCTTGGGCGACATTTATTGGAATTGCTAGGCACCAAGCAGAAGAGGATATGTGTCTCTTCAGGAAATATTGCACTCAAACTTAATTTTTACGGGGGTAAGAGGAGGACGAGGAAGCAATGGGAGCTCATCTGAAAATACATCGAAATAACTACTAGTAGGCTAATCAAATCAGCTCTTGAAAGAGCCGAGTTAGATCGTTTAATAAAAGGGCTAAAGTTTGAGCTCGAGCTCGAGCTAATGGTCCGTTAAGCTCTGCTAGTGTGCTTGTGGCTCAATAAGCTCGGCTTGTGTGCTCGTTAATGAGCCGAGCTCGAGCTGGCTCGCGAGTTCGCTCGGCTCATTTACGCCCCTACATAGGATCACTGGTGGAATCCGGCGGAAGAAGCACCCGCAGCCATCATGAAAATCCATTGCATCGGACAGAAGAGGCAGATGAAAGTAAGGATATGCATAGTCAAGGTAATAACCAAATAATCAACTCTTCTATATATTTTTGGTAATAAATCAAAATATTTGATTTGTAGAGTCTTAATTTGTAAAATTTTATTAAATGATGTTGTGATTTAGATTACTGTGGAAGATATAATGCAGCAGGTTCAAGCCAGAAAGCAGAGGATGATTGTTGGAGCTCCCACTGACGAGGAAGTGAGGAGTGCTTGTATTGAAGAGCTGAAGATGCTCTCTAAATGAGTTGAGTTCCATTCTCACTGTTGAGGAAGTTCTGTGCAAATGGCAGATGAAATTTTTGTTTTGAGGTTTTTGGTGCTTGTTGTAAATATGTATTTATGTATAGAGTTTTGTGAAATGCTGAAGCTTGAAGATTGGTTTTTCTTATTGGTAACAAATGATGAATTTGTGATTTAAATGGGGGGTTTAATGTTAATTATCGTATGTTGGATTGTATGGTTCCAAAATGGGTGAAGTGCTCACCGGATTCAATAAAAATCATTAATTTCCTTAAAAACAATCGTTGTATTTATCTATTCAAACAAATTGCTCAAGATATTTAATTATTTAATNAGGTTATCCTCTATTTTGTAACTCTTTTCTGAATATTGAAAGGAACTCGCCGCTCTGCTCCCGAGGACGTAGTGCATCTTTGTCGAACTCGTTAAATCTCTGTGTTCTTCTGGATTTGTGTCGATTACTGTTTTTCTTCGCCCTTATTTTCTCAACACTAGGCACCAAGCAGAAGAAGCCTTCTTTAAATATATTGAGTGATATGTTTGTCTTCAAGAAATATAGCACTCAAATTTAATTTTTAAGGGAGCTCGACATCAAAATGATTAGTGGTAGGCTAATAAAACCAGCTCTTGAGCGAGCCGAGTTGGGACGTTTAATAAAAGAGCTCAAGTTTGAGCTCGAGCTCGAGCTCATGGCTCATTAAGCTCTGCTCGTGTACTTGTGGCTCAATGAGCTCAGCTTGTGTGCTCGTTAATGAGCCGAGCTTGAGCCTGTGCGCGAGTTCACTCGGCTCATTTACACCCCTACATAAGACCACTGGTGGAATCCTGCGGGAGAAGCATCCGCCATTATGAGAATCCATCGCATCAGACAAAGGAGGCAGATGAAAGTAAGGAGATGCATAGTCAAGGCAATAACCAAATAATCAACTCTTCTATATATTTTTGGTAATAAATCAAACTATTTGATTTTTAGAGTCTTAATTTGTAAAATTTTATTAAATGATGTTGTGATTTAGATTAATGTGGAAGATGGAATGCAGCAGGTTCAAGCCAGAAAGCAGAGGATGATTGTAAGTGAGAAGTGCTTGTATTGAAGGCTGAAGATGCTCTTTAAATGAGTTGAGTTCCATTCTCACTGTTGAGGAAGTTTTGTGCAAATGGCAGACGAAATTTTTGTTGAGGTTTTTGTTGCTTTTTGTAAATATGTATTTATGTATAGAGTTTTGTGAAATACTGAAGCTTGAGGATTGGCCTTTCTTATTGGTAAATGATGAATTTGTGATTTAAATGGGGACTTTAATGTTAATTACCGTCTGTTGGATTGTATGGTTCCAAAATGGGTGAAGCGCTGACCGGATTCAATAAAAATCATTAATTTCCTTAAAAACAATCGTTGTATTTATCTATTTAAACAAATTGCTTGATATTTAATTATTTAAAGAAAAAAATATTTGTTTTATTTCTTCTGTTAAAGCAATTTATATAATTAAATTAATTAAAAAAATAGATACTAATTGTATTGAATTAAATATATAATGAATACCCACTACATAATGAAGTCAAAATAACATTATAATTGCACTTCTCTTTCATATGGATGTTTTTGTAAACACTGAATTACATTTATGTCCAACACAAAACAATATTATACAATTATACATGAATCTTTAGTGCATGCCACCAATCAATTAGNAACATATAGGACAAATGTGTTTTAATTAAAAAATAGATACTAATTGTATTGAATTAAATATATAATGAGTACTCACTACATAATGAAGTCAAAATAATATTATAATTGCACTTCTCTTTCATATGGATGTTTTTGTAAGCACTGAATTACATTTATATCAAACCCTAAACAATATTATAGAACTATACATGAATCTTAAGTGCATGCCACCAATCAATTAGGACATAAAATTTTTTTTTTCTTGTGTGATTATGCTCTAGGCTTGCCTAAAACTATCATATTTGTGGTGCCCTAAAATTTTCACATCACAAGCACTTTTGAGTGAGAGCTAATCAATATGTGGCTTGTATAATTTAAGGTTAATTTAGTCCTAATCCAAATGATCTTGAAGTCATATGGTTCTTAAACTAACCTAGATTTTGTTATTGTTGGATTGCGAATTATTAGTCGTCTCACACTACTTGGACAAGTATTTGTTATAGGAGAAGAGCAAGAACTGATTTAAGAAAGGAGATGTGTGGATGGCTTCCTCTATTTATAAATTTGGGTCGGCCGCATTGATGCCTATATTAATGACTATATAAAAAGAGAAAAATACATCACAATAGTACTNCCAAATGATCTTGAAGTCATATGGTTCTTAAACTAACCTAGATTTTGTTATTGTTGGATTGCGAATTATTAGCCGTCTCGCACTACTTCGACAAGGATTTGTTATAGGAGAAGAGTAAGAATTGACTTAAGAATGGAAATGTGTGGATGGCTTCCTCTATTTAGAAGTTTGGGTCGACCACATCGATGCATATATTCTTGACTACATAAAAAGAGAAAAATACATCACAATAGTACTTTTTTATAGTTGTGTGTGTAAAAAATCATATGAGATAGTGATATCGAGTTGATGTATATTTCAAACTTGTTCAATAACTCTATGTAACAGTTTTGTTAGATTGGATCAGTATAATTTTTTTGACAAGTATGTTGAGTCAATATTTTATTGTTCTATATAATTTGATAAGTTTGATTTAGTTGAGCGATTTCATTTAACCATACATGTCAAGTTGTTTGGACGAACTGGTTGAATTCAGTTGTCGACTAAGGCTTTCCTCAAATATATTGTAACGAAATTTGAACCTAGAGTCGAGGCTTTTATAATTATGCAGTAATGAACTAATTTGATGTGATAATGTTTTGTGCATATTATAATTTATAAATTTTGATTCTAGCATAGTTATTTTATTTTATTTTCTTATTGCAGCATAAATGAGGTGAACTTACATAAAATGAGGACGGAGGATAAAATGACATACGAATATATTTATAAGATTAAAACATATATAATCTAAGAGGATTTTATATACTTATTATTCATTATTTTTATTTATCAAAGTACTCGCAAAATTTTAGTTGCATTAATATTTCAAATGGATATGCTTAAAACCATTTATCGTAGCGTATGCAAGAAAATTCATATGACACATATGCATACATATATATAAATATAGGGCAATAGTACAAATTAAGATGAACTTAAGATGACCAATACAATAGGAGAGTATACATAATATAAGATGAGCTGCTTAGGTCTTCGTTCTTCTTCAATAAATTTTATGTCACAGAAAATAATCTAAAAATCATATGTAAAACTTATCAGGAGTTGTAAAAATTTGTCGGATTTACATTTATAATTTCAAAATAATTATAAAAATGAGATACAACATACACGCATTTATCTCTCTTTGTGTGTATATGATAAATTCATTATAATTTTAAATAAATTTTAATTATTTATATGTGATACACGAAGATTAAATTTTCATTTTTTTGCATGAATCTCGAGGCGTGGCACGAATGACATGAATCTAGAGGCATGACACGAATATTGGGGCAACTTTTTTTTAGAAAGAAACATTCAAACTTCAATTAAAAATCATCTAAAACTCTAATTCAATAAACTTTCAATCAAACTGACCGGCTCACCGAGATGAACACGATGACACCAAAATTGGTCCAATCCTAGTCAAATCAATCACATATCAATTTGTTATGTTAATTTGAAGCTTCTAGTGCCCAATTGAAAGGTCAAACAGATTGCAAATCTGACAATCTTAGAATCAAATTGAGCAACTCGGTGAGATAAATCAACCGAGCTTAAGATCATTCAATTCCTACATTGCTAAGCCACTTAAATGTCCACAAACATAGTTTAATTGAGGGGGGATCTTTTTGGATAGTTCAATGGAGTGATTATGATTATTTCTTTTTTTTTCTTTGAAGCTTTTCAGACTATATAAATAGAGTCATACCTCATTCATGAAATAGGACCTAAACCTTGAACCGGTGGAAGCCTAGAGTTTGGAGGAGAATGATTGTTGTCCCTTTTTCTGCACCTGAGGTCCAGTGAACTCAACCAGCTTCTGTAGCCGTCGACCACCGCCAATCACCATAGGCTGCCCCTTACTCATTGTAGCAAAGCACCATACGTAGTAAGGATGGAGCTTTCGAAGTAATGAAACATCCTACTAAACAACACACCCCAAAGGTGGTGTAGCAATGCATCTTAAAAACAATGTAACCACACACCCCACAATAAATGCATACAACCGTTGTACTCAGAATATAATTACTTTCTCCGGACTCATGAAGTTTTGTCCTTATAGCCCACCACTACGCCCTACGTGACCAACTATGACATAGGTGGTCAACAGCTCATGCAGCTCCAAACTCCAATCTCTACAGCTTATGGATGTTATCACAGTTCATACAGTTCCCATACATACGTTATTATAGCTCACAAAACTCCCAAATCCACCCTTTGCGGCCTGCGGACATTAGCAAAACTCATGTATCTCCCAACTCCAACCTTTGTTTCCTATGGACATTATCACCATTCATGCATCTCCATATTATGGCTCATAAAGCCAACCGAAGCTCTCGAAGCAACCATCTACAATTCACAGGGTCAACTATTACCATGGCTTTTAATTAATACTTCTATGACAAACTGACGCTACAACCATCACGTCTACAACATTCACAACGGACTACTGCTCTGCTTCCATAGCAATCAATTATGGTCTTCCCAACCCGTTACGACTATCACTGTTTAATATCATTATACATCAATTTTGAAATTTCATTTCCCTAACTCGAGAGAAGAGCAAGCAAGTGTATTCACCACTGTACAATAGACTATTTCAACTGGGCTAAGCCCCGTAGTTTTTTTCCCTTTTTAAGAATTTTTTATGTCAGAACTCATGATATCTTTACCAATCATTTTAATTATCTGAGTGTGTTTGATTTTCATGCAACATTATGACACTAAATAATTACTCCACAATCGTGAATCTTACGCATGTATAAATATGAAAATCCATTTTAAATATATAAAACTTCAGATATTAGAAATAAAATAAAATATTAAGAGATGAAATGGAAGAGGTCTTAAAAATTGGGACATTAAATTTGACCATAATAGCTAGTTAATTTACATTGTATTAAAATACAGAGCGATGATTTTTGTGTTGTAAACGGGGAGTTTGATGTTAAATATTGCATGTCGGATTGTTTGGCTCGATAATGGACAATGAAAATCATTAAATATCCTTTAAAATAATAATTTTATTTATTTGTTTTAAAAATATTGGTTAAAATATATTATTAATTTATCATTATTGTTTTATTTCTTAAAATATTTTGTGATAACAAATAATAAAATATATAGGATAAATGTGTTATTATTAAAAATTAAATAGATACTAATTATATATAATTAAAACAAACAATAATAATATGAAGTCAGAAATGTATTTAATTTAACCCACCAGGACAAAGAGACGACAAGTCAACTTTGCAAGTAATCGAAAATTGCAAGATGACTGCTTTTTTTTTTACATTATCAGAGAAATTTATGCATGATATGAAAAATAAAAATGGAAATTATAATATTATAATTGTTACAAATTAAAAGTTAAAAAATCAGGCTAAATTAAATTAATGTACCACTATAAGTCTAAGATATTATATGGTATATTAATATATTTTTGGGAAATTGACATACATGCCACACAAATCTTTTGTATTTATATATCAAATGTCCAAAATTCTACATTTATTTATGATGCTTTGGTGTATAAAATTATATATAAAAAAGGGCATATTATATTAAATAAGTTAATAATTATCATGTGTGGTGTGATGCTAAGAATTTTGAGTGTTAGATATGTAAATATAAAAGTTTTGTTATTAAATATGTAAATACATGAAAATTGAGCGGTAGGTATGTAAATACACCTAAGTTTTTTTCTTAAAGAGGTATACATATAGAAACAATCCCATTTCTAACTCAGCTGGGGTCGGCTCAAAATCGACTTTAAAAACTTTGATCCAAAATTTTGGCTCGTAGTCAGACTCGTTTATTTCGACCAATGCNCTCTAACTCTATAGCTATTATCTCCTCCTTTGTGGTAGCTTAAGATATCTTCTCCCTTACTCTCCTAGGCCTTACACCCTCTCTATTTATAGAAGCAAGAGAGTGGTAGGTGGGAG
>JXCR01075275.1:148331-170314 GCA_002079205.1 Phalaenopsis hybrid cultivar | reverse complement strand
TGAAAAATGTGTATTCCACTTTTTAAAAGATAGCAATGAAGATATTTTTAATATTTTTAATGTGATGTTAAAAAACTATTTGTTATGCCTGTAAATATAAATATTTAGGTGTTAAATATATAAATATATAAGAATTAAGTGGCATGCATGAATATGCCTCAATTTTTAATTATGTGATAAAAACTCAATTATGATATAATTTTATATTCATTCACATCAGCATATTATTTTTAATTTCTTGTGGGTTGATCCTGTTGGCTCGCTAAAACTCTCATGTTGGTCGTATCCTAAAATTGCTACGCCATATGTCTGCTTGAACAAGAACTAATCGAAAGATAGTTCGAACATTTAAATTTTTAAAGTAATTTTTTAAGAATTAATTTATCATAGTTTGGGTCTATTATAAGTTATTAATTTTAATTTGAGCAGATTTTATTTTTATTTTTATTTTTATTTTTTTTGAATTGCCTCATCTTCTAAGTTTTCTAATGCAATAATTATTGTTATCAGTATGGGTGTCAATTCGAATCAACGGGTTAGATTTGAGTCCGGCCTGAAACTAATCCAACCAGAATAGATCAGACTTAAATGCATGTTAAAAATCCCAACACAAACCTGACCCATCTTCAACTTGCTAACTCGAACTCGACTCATATAACCCATTGAACATACAGAATAACAATTGTTTTGGCTAAAATTAGGTTAGTTTCGGATCAATTCTGAGTTGTGGGTCGATTTTAAGTTAATTCAGGGTTGGTTGGTCAACATGAACGTGTCTTCAACTATTAGACGAGTTAGGATTTTTAACCCAAAACCAACCCAAAAATTATTCGGGTCAATACGATCCATATTTTCTGAGTCGGGACCAAGTCAATATTTTACGCCCCAATTCACTAGATCATTTGAGAACTAACATTAATAATAATTACAACAGGTCCCCATAATATTCATGATTAGTCAAGAATAAATTTTTTAATTATATAATTAACAATTATATAAACAAAAATTATCAGCAAAAATCACAAAGAGATCATACGACAAAAAATGATGGCCCAAAAATCAAAGCATTGAATTCAATAAGCTTGATTTGAGCAGGTACCGACGAACTTTTTTACGGTTGCAACTGTTGAGACTTTCTAAAAGGCCGACCGACTGTGACTAGCTGACCGATGTACCATGGCTAAAGTGACCGACAGCGACCATCATGCAATCAATTGCTTCAGCCAATCGAGCTGAAGCACGTCGATCTGTCAATCGTAGCCGTACCACATTCCAATTTTAATGTAAATCTAATATTAATTAGCACATAATTTGTATTAAAATCCATTTCCATAATCATCCATTCTTTTCATAACAATGTAAGCAGACTCTTATAAATAGAGAGCCTACTGGTGAATAAAAGGACTTCTTCCTCCGACTCCTATGCATAGAATTATGTTCGCACTGCTCTATCTCTCTCTCTCTCTCTCTCTCGTTCTCCTTCACTCAGCTCTAACTCTTCGAGCATGTGTTTGCAAAAGATGATTTGAGATTCAACAACAACATAATGCAACACAAAGTAAACTCACGTAAAATGTGTACAATTGACTTTGAAAAAGAAGAATTCAGAGGTTCACTCTTCTTCATGGAGAGGATTTAATTGACCAACAAAATGATTGTAATCTTTAGTGGGACTAACATACTTTGCTCGTATCAATAAGTTTGCATCAACTTAGTCGATAATGATGGGCTACGAGGTCAACTAGTGTCATTGGTGTTGATGATAAGATAATATTAATCGACCTTGACATCTATTAATAAATCAAATTAAAATTGCATTTATTTTTTTTAGAATTAAAAATAAGGTAATTTGGGGTAGCTGTATGCATTAGAAGACCAAATAATGGTACATATTAAGATGAACTTGAGATGAATGATAGCATAAGAGAGTACATGATAAGATAAGCTCTTAAGTATTTGTTCCTCTTCAATAAAATTTAAGTCCTGCAAAATAATCTAAAACTCAGATGATAACTTATATTTATATTTATAATATTTTGATTTTATAAATTTACGCATGAAAATACATATTTATTTTTATGTTGTTAAGGATTCGAATGTTATATATGTAAATAGGAAAATTTAGATGTTAAATATAAAATAAATAAGAATTATGTGTTGTGTATGCAGTACCCTTATTTTTAATTTAGCTATCACTTTGGATTCTCATAGAGTACTCCAAGTACAATCATTTGTCAATATTAATCTTCTTTGAATGTTGAATTAAGAGAATTTTATTAGATCGTAACCCTAAATTCTTATGATTATTGGTAAATAAATTATATGAAGAAAAAAGAATCCTGGTGCAAGTAAATCCTACACTAAATCTCTAGTTTTGATTTAAATTTTGATTTTTGAATCTAAAATAGTCCGGGAGACACGCCTAAGAAATAGAGCGTGGAGGAGAAGAAGAGAGCAGAGAACTTGGTAACCAATAGTAAAATCTCTTAGCCTTTTATTCATGAAATGAACCCATATATCTATGGAGGTTGTATAATTATATTTTGTACACATAAAAAAATAGGTACGGTTGGGGTATTTTGGTCAATATATAATTATAGGGCGGCAAGTTTGAGGCGGCGTCCGGGCGAACAAGGGCTGGGAGCCTGGGACTACACCTGACCAGATTTTGGGTTGGGCGTCCACATGCTAGGAACCTGAGAGAATGTTCGACTGGGGCATTTACAGGCGGCTATGGTCAAAAGGTTTGGACTAGGAAGCTCTGGTCATGCTGTTTTAGATCAGGGTGGTTCAAATCGTTTGCCCGACTTGGTTGAAAAAATGCCAGTTGATCTGTTTGCACGAGTTTGTGCCTTTCGATCTGTCATGGGATTATTTTCCTCCTGGCCCGCATAAGCTATCTCTAGGTCTAAAACGACTTCCTATAAATAATCAGAACCATTTTGACATTTACTCATTTAAATTCACGAGACATGACTAAAGTCATCAAATTGTTAGCCGACTATAAGCTTTTCCCGGCAATTAAAAGTAAATTATTTTATAAGACCAATAATTCATTTAAAAATTTGGGCAATTACATATCGACTTGTCGAAATTTTCTATTTATAAATCAACCACCATCTTTGATTCATTTTTCAAATTATCACTTAAATATCAAAATTCATGATAAAAATTTAATCCATAATTTTTAGTCAAATCCTCCGTAATTTTGATCGTAGTACAAAGACATGGATTTTATTATTAAAAAATCGACTAAATTATTATTTATAAATAAATATCAAAATTTCAGGTGAGCGGTATTTAGTTACCCCTTAAAAATTAATATGATTGATTACTCATCAATCCCACGTGCTCCCCACATGCGCACCATATTCTACATCTCGCTATATATTAAGATATGCACGGCCTTCGTTTGACTACCCGACTTTTATCAATCATTGAGGGCTTTCTGGATAACTTCTCCCGACTAGGGTTTCGGCGATGTCGATGGCGAAGTCGATGGAAGTTGCCGGCGATGGTAAGCTAGGCCGAAATCAAAGCAGGCTGCGAATGCACGCCCCTTCGTCGATTCAGGTGGTTCCGACATCAGGCAGCGTGGCTGAATGGAAGGTCGCCATCCCCCTTCTTTCTCCGCTTGATATCGTGTCTATCCCCCTAACAGAAGATCTCCGGGGAAACGAGCTCGCCGTTAAGGCTGGAAAAGAAGAAGAAGCATCATCCGGTGGGAGCGAAGGAAGGGGAGTGGCCGGACGGTGGCGGCATCCGGCGGAGCCCTTCTACTACGAACCGGCGCCGGCGTTTACCGTTCCGCACTGTACATGATAAGTTTGATCTGATCCTGTTATTACCCTTCAGTAGATGTGAACCTGCTTCGTTTTTATAGGATCTTTGATTTTTCGCTTTTTCTTGCATGATCGGTGATATTTGAAGCGCGAGGGTGGATATTGTGATGTTGATGAGCNTCTACTACGAACCGGCGCCGGCGTTTACCGTTCCGCACTGTACATGATAAGTTTGATCTGATCCTGTTATTATCCTTCGGTAGATGTGAACCTGCATCGTTTTTATAGGATCTTTGATTTTTCGCTTTTTCTTGCTTGATCGGTGATATTTGAAGCGCGAGGGTGGATATTGTGATGTATGATATTAGATGGTGGAGTACGATTATGATCTTTGATCCTTTATCTACAAAGTATAAAGAATTTTTAGGGCTTTTAGGTACTGGATTAAGGAGGGCTAAGATCTGTTCCGTAGAGATTTATAAATGTTTTGTTTAAATGAAAGTAGAGTGATTCTGTACCTGTACAAAACCCATTTATTATCCTGAAATAAGATTTGACTGGTTGTTTGAAACAGTGTAGCAGCAGGTAACTGTCCCATCACGGTTGGTTTGAATTGAAGTGCTCCAGAAGAATTCAATAGCAATCCAATTCGGCCTGTGTTGATTTTCTGTTAAGATTGATTGTTTGAATTTTTGGTAAGGCTGATTGCTACAGGTTCAATTGGGCTGAGATTTTTGCTCAAAATTGAATCGATTTTTTGACTATGTTAGAGTTTGGATAGACCAAACAAGCANGAAGAATTCAATAGCAATCCAATTCGGCCTGTGTTGATTTTCTGTTAAGATTGATTGTTTGAATTTTTGGTACGGCTGATTGCTACAGGTTCAATTGGGCTGAGATTTTTGCTCAAAATTGAATCGATTTTATGACTACGTTAGAGTTTGGATAGACCAAACAAGCCGAGTCTCGAGCTAAATTTTAGGCGCAGTACGATAATCTAGCCAATTTCGATTTGCTGGATCCGATCCAACCAGATCAAAATCAGCATATAAGTAATACATATTTACATGTTTATACATTTAAAAAATAAAAAATAAATAGTTCATTGGAGCCGAGCTGGTTTTAGATAAAATGAATTTGAGCCATGGGACGATTTTGAGCTGGCATTGAATTTGGCTGGAAAAATATGAAATTTGATATCCATTTTTGCTGCTGTTAGTTGAAAGGAAATATGCTTCCTATTTTGTATTGAAGAACTTTAATCTTCTACAAATATGACTTTTTCATACTGATTTGATTATTATTTTGAAGATTTGGGACTAGGGCTCCTGTCAAAAAAGCTTTTTGTTCGATAGCAGCTCGTCGGCTCGTTGAGTAGCTATTGTTTAAATCGTTCCTTAAGTAAGTGAACCAAACACAAATAAATTTCTTCAGCTCGAATTTTAAATGAGTTAAACACAAATAACACTTTGTTCGAATTTGTTCGGCTCATTTTAGTTGGAAATAAGAAAAAAATTATATATATTATTTATATAATAATATATATAAATTTATATTAAAGTTTAAATCACTACAACTTGACTTAAGCTTGACTCATTTATAATGAACAGGTTGGTACTCTATTTATCATGATTGATGGACTATTTAGCTTAAATTCTGCCAAATAGAATTTATTGAGATTTTAAATTTTCTCGTATTGATAATTTTTTTTCTTCTTACTTTAGTGATAATTAGATGTGATAACATTGTTATTGTCGGGTTCCAAGCCTCGGATGTAAAAATTGGAATATTGCATTAGAAAGTAGACAGTCAATCATGATTTGAATCTTTTAGATTATTGTGTAAATGCTAGGACATTCCTGAAAGCAACACACTGTACGACCTGAATACAGTGAAAAATGTGGATCGCTACACCTGAGCTTGGTGTAGTGTTAATGAAACAAGAGTTCTCACATTATGGACAAATGTTGGTAAACAAATTAGTCCATGAGATTAATGTTAGAATAGGATTTTGGAATTTAGGTACCCCCACAGGTAAATTAATGAAATTCATTGATATAATAATTTATTGGAAGATAACAAGTTGGAGAAAAGACTAATAAAATTGATAGCTTTCATTTTAAACTTTGGTATTTAGATAGGAGTCGCATTAGTAATGGTGAATTTGTAATTATAAATAAGAGTTTCAAAGATAATGTTGTAAAAAGTAATAGAATTGGAGATATAATTATAACCTTTAAGGGTGTTATTGATACTAAGATTATAACCCTTAAGGTTATTATTAATACTAAGATTTTTAATATTATGAGTGCTTATGCTCCTCAAGAAGGTTTAGATATATATTCCAAAGCAAATTTTTGAAATGACATAGAAGAATTTATACAAATGATACATCTTAAAGAAATAATTTTATTGGAGGAGATTTAAATGGAAACATTGATAGAGTGATAAAATTTTTTGGAAATATTCATGGTGGCTACGTTTTTCAAGTGATTAATGAAAAATGTAGAGTCATATTAAATTTTGAATTAGCCGAAA
Source organism: Phalaenopsis hybrid cultivar (assembly GCA_002079205.1). NCBI lineage: Eukaryota > Viridiplantae > Streptophyta > Magnoliopsida > Asparagales > Orchidaceae > Phalaenopsis > Phalaenopsis hybrid cultivar. The sequence continues at coordinate 163,994 of JXCR01075275.1, read as the reverse complement.
ACGAATAATACTTTGTTCTAATATGTTCTGCTCATTTTAGCTGGAAATAAGAAAAAAAAAATATTATTTGTAAAATATATTATATAAATTTATGGCTAAGTTTAAATCACAACTTGACTCAAGCTTGACTCATTTATAGTGGGACAGGTTGGTACTCTATTTTAGCATGATTTACAAAATATTTAGCTTAAATTTTGCCAAATAGATTTATTGAGATTTTAAATTTTCTAGTATCGATAGATTTCTTTTTTCTCACCTTAGTGATAATTAGAAGTGTTAACACTGTCATTGTCTGATCCCAAGCATCAGATGTGAAAATTGGAATATTGCGTTAGGTAGTAGACAATCAACGTAAAATTTGTCGAAAAATCATGACATAGATCTTTTAGATTATTGTGTAAATGCTATGACATCTATGAAAATAACGCGCGATATGACCTGAATACAATGAAAAGTGTGCAATAATTGTTACACCTGAGCTCGGTGTAATGTTTTTTAAACAAGGGTACCCACATTTTGGATAGATGCTGATAAAAAAATTAATTAATGAGACTAATATTAGAATAGGATTTTAGAATATAGGTACTGATATTATAATTTATAGGAAGATAATTATTTTATGTATTGGGGTTGGAGAAAATACTAAGGAGATTGATAGCTTTAGTCACACTAGTAATGATGTATGTGTAATTATATATAAAAGTTTGAAAGATAATCTTGTAAAAATTAATATAATTGTAGATAATTTTATAATATTTAAGTTTGTTGTTGATACTGTTTTCGTTCGTTTTTTCTCTTTTTTTTATTTTTAAAGGAATCGTCGGTCTGTCAATCGTCGTATACTTCCATTTTTCGAATAAATTTCTTTTTAAAGTCATATGAATGACCAAGAGAAGGGAAAAACCGAAATGGAGGGACATAAGATAATGCAAACACAAAACGTGGAGAGCCTACGTGCAGTAAACCTCGCAAGGATAGGTTAAGAGTGTCCGCCCAAAAAGATCGGGTGAAAGCACCTTAAACTGATATCCGCAAAAGAATACCTACGTAGACTACCCATAACCAGACAGTCAGATGTATGTGTTTGTTCTAGGGTCAAGAGCACTCATAATGAGACGTATCCCACTTAGTTAATTACATCTTGCGGGGTACCTAAAANATATATATATATATATATATATATATATATATATATATATATATATATATATCATACAATTCATACAATTCTTATGTATTTACATGTTTAATACACAAACATTAATATTTAAGCTTAATAACACCTTGGCGGCATAAATTTTTGCATGAAAAATGTGTATTCCACTTTTTAAAAGATAGCAATGAAGATATTTTTAATATTTTTAATGTGATGTTAAAAAACTATTTGTTATGCCTGTAAATATGATTATTCAGGTGTTAAATATATAAATATATAAGAATTAAGTGGCCTGCATGAATATGCCCCAATTTTTAATTATGTGATAAGAACTCAATTATGATATAATTTTATATTCATTCACATCGGCATATTATTTTTAATTTCTTGTGGGTTGGTCCAGTTGGCTCGCTAAAACTCTCATGTTGGTCGCATCCTAAAATTGCTACGCCATATGTCTGCTTGAACAAGAACTAATCGAAAGATGGTTCGAACATTTAAATTTTTAAAGTAATTTTTTATGAATTAATTTATCATAATTTGGGTCTATTATAAGTTATTAATTTTAATTCGAGCAGATTTTATTTTTATTTTTATTTTTTTTTAATTGCCTCATCTTCTAAGTTTTTTAATGCAATAAATATTGTTATCAGTATGGGTGTCAATTCGGGTCAACGGGTTAGATTTGGGTCCGACTTGAAACTAATCCAACCGGAATAGATCCGACTTAAATGCATGCTAAAAATCCCAACACAAACCTGACCCATCTTCAACTTGCTAACTCGAACTCGACTCATATAACTCATTGAACATGAAGAATAACAATTGTTTTGGCTAAAATTAGGTTAGTTCGGATCAATTCTGAGTTGTGGGTTGATTTTAAGTTAATTCAGGGTTGGTGGGTCAACATGAACGTGACTTGAACTATTAGACAAGTTAGGATTTTTAACCCAAAAATTATTTGCGTCAATCTGATCCATATTTTCTGAGTCGAGACTGAGTCAATATTTTACACCCCAATTCACTAGATCATTTGAGAACTTTAATTTATTCATTTGAGTACAAACATTAATAATAATTACAACAGGTCCCCATAATATTCATGATTAGTCAAGAATAATTTTTTTTATTATATGATTAACAATTATATACATCAAATTTTTCAGCACAAATCACAAAGAGATCATATGACTAAGAATGATGGCCCAAAAATCAAAGCATTGAATTCAATGAGCTTGATTTGAGCAGGTACCGACAAAATTTTTTACGATTGCCACTGTTGAGGCTTCCTAAAAGGCCGACCGACCGTGACTAGCTGACCGATCTACCACGGCTAAAGCGGCCGGCAGCGACCATCATGCAGTCGATCGCTTCAGCTAATCAAGCATAAGCACGTCGATCTGTCAATCGTCGCCGTACCACATTCCAATTTTAATGTAAATCTAATATTAATTAGCACATAATTTGTATTAAAATCCATTTCCATAATCATCCATTCTTTTCATAACAATGTAAGCAGACTCTTATAAATAGAGAGCCTACCGGTGAATAAAAGGACTTCTTCCTCCGACTCCTATGCATAGAATTATGTCCGCACTGCTCTATCTCTCTCTCTCTCGTTCTCCTTCGCTCAGCTCTAACTTTTCGAGCGTGTGTTCGCAAAAGATGATTTGAGATTCAACAACAACATAATGCAACACAAAGTAAACTCACGTAAAATGCGTACAATTGACTTTAAAAAACATAAGGCTATGTTTATAAGATTAAAACATTTATAAGAAAAAAACTATATACTTCAACAAAATCAATGATGTACACTCCATAAAATCTATTTACAATAGATTTACAATCATCACAGGCAAGAAAATATATGATAATAGGGTGAGAGATAAACATCTTCATCACATGTACAATTTGAAAAAGACTTTCATCCAAGACTCTAAAGTTTTTATGTAAGACTTTGAAAAAAAAAATTATGAAGCCCGTCCTCATTGAAACGATTCTACAATTGTTGTCATATGTTACAAATGATCTCTTTATACATAATGGAGAAAATTATACGCGTATTATGATAGACGTGCATTACAGTAGAATTGATTCCGTGAAAAAAAGAAGAATTCAGAGGCATCAACTATATCTTCAAGAGAACATTTGCATCATGTTCGGTTCACTCTTCTTCATGGAGAGGATTTAATAGACCAACAAAATGATTGTCATCTTTAGTGCGACTAACATACTTTGGTCGTATCAATAAGTTTGCATCAACTTAGTCGATAATGATGGGCTACGAGGTCAACTAGTGTCATTGGTGTTGATGATAAGATAATATTAATCGACCTCGACATCTCTTAATAAATCAAATTAAAATTGCATTTATTTTCTTAGAATTAAAAAAAGGTAATTTGGGATAGCAGTATGCATTAGAAGACCAAATAATTNAAAAAGCTTTTTGTTCGATAGCAGCTCGTCGGCTCGTTGAGTAGCTATTGTTTAAATCGTTCCTTAAGTAAGTGAACCAAACACAAATAAATTTCTTCAGCTCGAATTTTAAATGAGTTGAACACAAATAATACTTTGTTCGAATTTGTTCCGCTCATTTTAGTTGGAAATAAGAAAAAAATTATATATATTATTTATATATTAATATATATAAATTTATATTTAAGTTTAAATCACTACAACTTGACTTAAGCTTGACTCATTTATAATGGACAGGTTGGTACTCTATTTTAGCATGATTGATGGAATATTTAGCTTAAATTCTGCCAAATAGAATTTATTGAGATTTTAAATTTTCTTCTATTGATAGATTCTTTTTCTTACCTTAGTGATAATTAGATGTGATAACATTGTTATTATCGGGTCCCAAGCCTCTGATGAGAAAATTGAAATATTGCATTAGAAAGTAGACAGTCAATTATGACATGAATCTTTTAGATTATCGTGTAAATGTTAGGACATTCCTGAAAGCAACACACTGTATGATCTGAATACAGTGAAAAATGTGGATCGCTACACCTGAGCTCGATGTAGTGTTAATGAAACAAGAGTTCTCACATTATGGACAAATGTTGGTAAACAAATTAGACCATGAGATTAATGTTAGACTAGGATTTTGAAATTTAAGTACTCTCACAGGTAAATTAATGAAATTCATTGATATAATAATTTATTGGAAGATAATTATTTTATGTATTCAAGGAACTAAACGAGTTTGAGAAAAGACTAATGAGATTGATAGCTTTGATTTTAAACTTTAGTATTTAGATAGGAGTCACATTAGCAATGATGAATTTGTAATTATAAATAAGAGTTTCAAAGATAATGTTGTAAAAAGTATTAGAATTGGAGATATACTTGTAACCTTTAAGGGTGTTATTGATACTAAGATTATAACCCTTAAGGTTGTTATTGATACTAAGATTTTTAATATGAGTGCTTATGCTCCTCAAGAAGGTTTAGATATATATTCCAAAGCAAATTTTTGAAATGACCTAGAAGAATTTATACAAATGATACATCTTAAAGAAATAATTTTATTGGAGGAGATTTAAATAGAAACATTGATAGAGTGATAAAATTTTTTGGAAATATTCATGGTGGCTACGTTTTTCAAGTGATTAATGAAAAATGTAGTCATATTAAATTTTGAATGAGCCGAACACGAATAATACTTTGTTCTAATATGTTCAGCTCATTTTAGCTGGAAATAAGAAGAAAAAAAATATATTATTTGTATTATAATATATAATATAAATTTATGGCTAAGTTTAAATCACTACAACTTGACTCAAGCTTGACTCATTTATAGTGGGACAGGTTGGTACTTTATTTTAGCATGATTTACAAAATATTTAGCTTAAATTTTGCCAAATAGATTTATTGAGATTTTAAATTTTCTGGTATCGATAGATTTCTTTTTTCTCACCTTAGTGATAATTAGAAGTGTTAACACTGTCATTGCCTGATCCCAAGCATCAGATGTGAAAATTGGAATATTGCGTTAGGTAGTAGACAATCAACATAAAATTTGTCGAAAAATCATGACATAAATCTTTTAGATTATTGTGTAAATGCTATAACATCTCTGAAAATAACACGCGATATGACCTAAATACAATGAAAAGTGTGGAATAATCGTTACACCGGTGTAATGTTAATTAAACAAGGGTACCCACATTTTGGATAGATGCTGATAAAAAAATTAATTAATGAGACTAATATTAGAATAGGATTTTAGAATATAGGTACTGATATTATAATTTATAGGAAGATAATTATTTTATGTATTGGGGTTGGAGAAAATTCTAAGAAGATTGATAGCTTTAGTTTTAAACTTTGGTATTCAGATGAGAGTCATACTAGTAATGATGTATGTGTAATTATATATAAAAGTTTGAAAGATAATCTTGTAAAAATTAATATAATTGTAGATAATTTTATAATATTTAAGGTTGTTGATGTTGTTTTCATTTGTTTTTCTCTTTTTTTATTTTAAAAGGAGTCGTTAGTCTGTCAATCGTCGTATACTTCCATTTTCCGAATAAATCTCTTTTTAGAGTCATATGAATGACCAAGAGAAGGGAGAAACCGAAATGGAGGGACATAAGACAAAGCGACAAACAAGAGAAGACACAAAACATGAAGAGCCTACATGCGGTAAACCTCACAAGGATATGTTAAGAGTGTCTGCCCAAAAAAGATCGGGTGAAAGCACCTTAAACTGATATCCGCGAAAGAATACCTACGTAGAGTACCCATAACCAGACAGTCAGGTGTATGTGTTTGTTCTAAGGTCAAGAACTCTCATAATGGGACGTATCCCACTTAGTTAATTACATCTTGAGGGATACCTAAAAATACTTTCGATAAAAGGAGTTTCGTTTGGATTATTGTGAACCTGAGGCAATAAGTACTCAAAGGAAGGTTACTCCGTGTGGGAGCNGTGTGAGAGCAGTCCCGATGCTTCAAAGCTCACACTAAGCAATCGGGCAGAGAGTGAGTCTCTCACATCCCGAAATAGGTAGTGGCTCATCGACACCCGGGGCCCATGGAATAACCTAAATCATCTTGATGAGTATATCCAAATATGTCGAAGCACGTCCGGGCCATAAGAGGCAGAGGACAAATCGTTGTATTCCAAATGGGCGATAGCTGATCGGCATTGGACAGTCAAAATGATATCAACGAAGTTAAGGAGTGACGGGACTCAAAGATGCTCAACAAAAAGAAATGTAGAGTGATTCTTATAGGTAAATGTAATTGGGTCGGGTACCACAGACTTGTCATCTATAGCTACTAGGATCTTAAGTCTACCTGGTCATGAAGACAGTCAACTCAACACATCCTGAGATCCACAGTCAGCAATCTGTGAATTGCGTCGTTCAGGGGAATCTTAGTAGCCCTAAGATCAAAGGAAAGAAAACTCTATCCTATGACTAAAAACTGGAGCTCCAATAGGTGAGACTTATATCTGCCGAAATAGCAAGGATGCCTCAGGAAAGAAGGAGAAGTGGAGGTTCAACTACAAAGCTGAAAACACTCTTAACAAAATTACTTATATCCCGTCTGAGTCGGGAAGCCTTCTAACATCCTAGCGGTATATGTGTGTGTGCATATAAACATGACTCACTGCAGAAAAGCACCATAACATACTATCATACATATGCAGCATGCAGTCACACCACAAACGTAATGCAAAAGAAAGATACCTAGTTAGGACAATCAATCCAATAGAGAGCAATAGCTAGACATCAAAAAGACTACATAGCACCCTAAATTCTAGCCTAACATACCATCTAACGAGAAGTGTGTCAACCTAGTATCTAAGTGCGGGGTAAGTCTGGGTATAATATGACTTTGACGGGGTCGCTATACCGACCCCATCTTAAAGATCTGAAGGATCTAAATGGCGTCACGAAGAGGNGGGAGCAGTCCCGATGCTTCAAAGCTCACACTAAGCAATCGGGCAGAGAGTGAGTCTCTCACATCCCGAAATAGGTAGTGGCTCATCGACACATGGGGCCCATGGAATAACCTAAATCATCTTGATGAGTATATCCAAATATGTCGAAGCACGTCCGGACCATAAGAGGCAGAGGACAAATCGTCGTATTCCAAATGGGCGATAGCTGATCGGCATTGGGCAGTTAAAATGATATCAACGAAGTTAAGGAGCGACGGTGCTCAAAGATGCTCAACAAAAAGAAATGTGGAGTGATTCTTAAAGGTAAATGTAATTGGGTCGAGTACCACAGACTCGTCATCTATAGCTACTAGGACTCTAAGTCTACCTGGTCATGAAGGCAGTCAACCCAACACATCCTGAGATCCCCGGTCAGCAATCTGTGAATTGCGTCGTTCAGGGGAATCTCAGTAGCCCCAAGATCAAAGGAAATGAAACTCTATCCTATGACTAAAAACTGGAGCTCCAAGAGGTAGGACTTATACCTGCCAAAATAGCAAGGATGCCTCAGGAAAGAAGGAGAAGTGGAGGTTCAACTACAAAGCTGGAAACACTCCTAACAAAATTACTTATATCTCGTCTGAGTCGGGAAGCATTCTAACATCCTAGCGGTATATGTGTGTGTGCATATAAATAGGCATGACTCACTGCAGAAAAGCACCCTAACACACTATCATACATATGCAACATGCAATCACACCACAAACGTAATGCAAAAGAAAGATACATAGTTAGGACAACCAATCCAATAGAGAACAATAGCCAAACATCAAAAAGACTACATAGCACCCTAAATTCTAGCCTAACATACCATCTAACGAGAAGTGTGTCAACCTAGTATCTAAGTGCGGGGTAAGTCTGGGTATAGTATGACTTTGACGGGGTCGCTATACCGACCCCATCCTAAAGATCTGAAGGATCTCAAGGGCGTCATGAAGAGGGGTGACATGAGTTAGATCCATTAGATCTTTAACGCAATCATACTCGTGTCAATCTCGATGACTTAACTCGCATTGCTCACCGTGATTAACCCAGCAAGCAATGTTCGTTAAGACATCGCGACCGACACAGGGTTACTCTCCTAACAAGTCTGGCTCGCTACCTATGCAAACATGCAAATGCAAGTACGAACAGTCATGTGACTGAAGCGATGAGTGTACCGTGAGGCAGTGACTCGGGAAAAGATGAGCATGCTGTGGAGGCAGCGGCCCGACCAAATGTGTATATCGTAGCGGTAGTGACCCGAAGGGTGGGCGTGTCGTGGAGTCAGTGGCTCGAAGAGGGTGTGCTGAGGTGGCAGTGACCGGAAGATGGACGTGTCGTGGAGGCAGAGACCCGAAGAATTATGTGTGACGTAGCGACAATGACCAAAAGAGACGGGCATGTCGTGAAGGCAGTGTCCTGAGGAAATAGGTGTGTTGTGGAGGCGGTGACCCGGATATGTGAAAAGGTAGGTGAACATGCAAACAATCATGCATATGTACACACATAACATGCAGTGGTGCAAGTGGTCGGTCGACCGGGCCGTGTTGGCTTTTCGAACCAAAGTGATCAGTCGGTCGGTTCAGGATGACCGACCGAGGCACAAGTGGTGTCGACCGGTCTGGGATGGCCGATCTAGGCACAAGTAGTGTCGACCGGTTCAGGGCGACTGATGGTGCTGGTGAAAGTGCAAATGCGAGATACAAGGTGCAGGTGCAAGGTTCAAATGCAAGTGCATGGTGCAAAGTGCAAGTGTCAGTGTGATATATGACATACAATATGTAACATGCAAGACATACACATGCAAATAATGAGATGCAGATGACCACATATGATAGCGAGTCACGCCTCTACTAATGGCCTCACTTAGGAAACCTAAGGTTTAAACCCTTGGATATGCAGCACCGCCGCCTCTTCCTTTGGTGAGAAAATGTGGGGAGTTTCTCCCAAGATCTCTGAGGGAGAAGCTCTCCACGGCGTCACGAAATATGATAGCCACAAAGCTTTTCCTATTTTTGCGAACTTCTTCAGGTTTTGCAAAGCGAGTCAGCTACAAAGCTTCTCTCGATTTGTCAAGCCCGACCTCCCAACTTCTCTAAGTAAAGCGGGAGAATCCAAAGCAAGGGGAGTGAGCGACTCCGACCCATCGGGACGTGTGCTAAGGCTCACAACTAGAGGAGAGACACTCGGCTCTAGGGGGGTGTTGGTTACACATGAGAAATCCTAACCTAAAGGCTAGCTCTAGGAAATCCAACGATCTATCACACAGACACGTTGACGCGCCAACCCACGCAGACGCACTCACCCTGTGTGGGCGATCAAACCCACATGCCTAGACTCCACTATTCTTAAGGCTGACTAGGAGGTAGGGAATCTCACCACCGTGATAGTTGCAGACGTGTTTTCTTTGCTTGCTCTAAGCTCGTCGACGTCTGATCCATGCTCCAGTTGCCTTGTAGAACGTGCACAGGACAATAAAAAGACCCAATGAGGGCAGGAGTCAGTGAGGTATGCAAATGCCAAAAAATAAGTATCGATTCATATGAAAATACTCTACTCCGACAAAAGAGAACCCACGAGGATGTCGGCGGGAAGTAGAGCCGGCGGAGGCCTTTCCCGCGAGGTGGAAGGCCCTTGTACCTCCTCNGTTAGATCTATTAGATCTTTAGCACAATCATACTCGTGTCAATCCCGATGACTTAACTCGCATTGCTCACCGTGATTAACCCAACAAGCAATGTTCGTTAAGACATCGCGACCGACACGGGGTTACTCTCCTAACAAGCCTGGCTCACTACCTATGCAAACATGCAAATGCAAGTACGAACAGTCATGTGACTGAAGCGATGAGTGTACCGTGAGGCAGTGACTCGGGAAAAGATGAGCATGTTGTGGAGGCAGCGGCCCGACCAAATGTGTATATTGTAGCGGTAGTGACCCGAAGGGTGGGCGTGTCGTGGAGTCAGTGGCTCGGAGAGGGTGTGCCGAGGTGGCAGTGACCGGAAGATGGGCGTGTCATGGAGGCAGTGGCCCGAAGAAATATGTGTGACGTAGCGACAATGACCAAAAGAGACGGGCATGTCGTGGAGGCAGTCACCCGAAGAAATAGGTGTGTTGTGGAGGCAATGAATCGGATATGTGAAAAGGTAGGTGAACATGCAAACAATCATGCATATGTACACACATAACATGCAGTGGTGCAAGTTGTCGGTCGACCAGGCCGTGTTGGCTGTTCGAACCAAAGTGATCAGTCGGTCGGTTCAGGATGACCGACTGAGGCACAAGTGGTGTCGACCGGTCTAGGATGACCGATCTAGGCACAAGTAGTGTCGCCCGGTTCTGGGCGACCAATGGTGCTGGTGAAAGTGCAAATGCGAGATACAAGGTGCAGGTGCAAGTGCAAATGCAAGGTTTAAGTGCAAGTGCAAGTGCAAGTGCAAGTGCAAGTGCAAGTGCAAGGTGCAAAGTGCAAGTGTCAGTGCGATATATGACATACAATATGTAACATGCAAGACATACACATGCAAATAATGAGATGCAGATAACCACATATGATAGCGAGTCACACTCCTACTAATGACCTCACTTAGGAAACCTAAGGTTTAAACCCTTGGATATGCGGCTCCGCCGCCTCTTGCTTTGGTGAGAAAATATGGGGAGTTTCTCCCCAGATTTCTGAGGGAGAAGCTCTCTACGGCTTCGCGAAATAGGATAACTACAAAGTTTTTTCTATTTTTGCGAACTTCTCCAGGCTTTGCAAAGCGAGTCAGCTACAGAGCTTCTCTCGATTTGCCAAGCCCGACCTCCCAACTTCTCTAAGTAAAGCGGGGGAATCCAAAGCAATAGGAGTGAGGGACTCCGACCCATCGGGACTTGTGTTAAGGCTCATAACTAGAGGAAAAACACTCGGCTCTACGGGGGGTGTTGGTTACACATGAGAAATCCTAACCTAAAGGCTAGCTCTAGGAAATCCAACGATCTATCACACAGACACGTTGACGCGCCAACCCACGCCGACGCACTCACCCTGTGTGAGCGATCAAACTCACATAGGGGNTATATATATATATATATATATTGTATTATATTATAATAATAATATTTATATTTTTATAATTATCGTTCGTGTATTCTTCACCCGTACACGTCCTCGCAGCGAAGTAACTGTCCTTCATGGCTAAAATCGACGTTTCGGCCGCGTTGGCGCAGTCTGTTCCGTCGTTCGGGGTCATCTGGACCACTTTTTCAACTATCATGCCCAAAACAATAATTTGCATATTTTCACCCCGTCTACGGAGCCATAGCGAAGTGGAAATCCTCCGTAGGTGAAATCGATGTTCCAAACACACTCATGTGGTCCATTTCGTTGTATGGGGTCATCTGGACAACTTCACTGACGATCACATCAATTCGAGCTAATTTCGCGTGCGGTGCGACGAATGATATTTGTCGACCCGATCGGAGTTGTCCGATGCGTGAAGTGTCGACCAGCCAAAGTCTAGCAAAATGACCTGGGCTATGTGCCCCTCAACACGTGTCGAAAGGTCCTGGGTGAGCGTTTGAACTGTCGGATGTTACAGACGGGCCATAAGTTGTACTGAGTTATGCAGATGGATAACTTGCACTCATGACATCAAAAATTGAGTAGAACTATCATACACTCATGAGTCATGGTGGACACCTTACACTTCAATTTTTCTTTAGCATATTATCTTTTTATTTGGGAGAGTCTAAAGGCCTTCATTTAAGTAGAACTAAAACTGAATACATGGAATGTAATTTTAGTAGTAATAGCTATAGTGCTGCTGATGACATCCTTCTCGTGGATAAAACGAGAGAAAAAGTCCAGGAAAAACTTGAATTATGAAGGTCTACATTGAAGTCTAAAGGTAAGACGAGAGAAAAAGCCCAGGAAAAACTTGAATTATGGAGGTCTACATTGGAGTCTAAAGGCACGAGAGAAAAAGCCCAGAAAAAACTTGAATTATGGAGGTCTACATTAGGAGTCTAAAGGCCTTCGTTTAAGTAGAACTAAAACTGAATATATGGAATGTAATTTTAGTAGTAGTAGCTCTAGTGACATAAGTGTGACTTTGAGCAATCAAATTATCAAAAGGTGTGAACGATTTAGATATCTTCGGTCCGTTGTTCAAAGCGATGGTGATATAGATGGGGATGTTAATAATAGAATTCAAGTTGGTTGGTTGAAGTAGAGGAATTCTTCGGGTCATTTGTGTGATAGAAAAGTACCGCTTAGACTAAAAGGAAAATTTGGAGGAATGCTTCAGGCCTTTTGTGTGATAGAAAAGTACCGCTTAGACTGAAAGGAAAATTTTATAAGATGTGGGGAGACCTGCAATGCTCTATGGCGCTGAATGTTGGCCTTTAAAAGAGAAGCATAATAATAAGTGTTGCCGAGATGAGAATGATTAGGTGGATGAGTGGCTTTACACTTAGGGACAAAATGCAAAATGATTATATCCGTGATAGGGTTGGTGTAGGTCCTTGACAGACAAAATTAGAGAAAGTCGTCTTAGATGGTTTGGTCACATTAAACGTCGACCATTTGATGATCCGATTAGGAGAGCAGATGTTTTTAATTCGACTTGTGTTAAGAAAGGCAGGGTAGACCTAGGAAGACTTGAGTTTATTGTATTAAAAATGATCTTAATTTACTAGAACTAAATGAAAAAATGACACTAAATAAGACACAACGGAGAAAAAAGGATTCATGTAGCCGACCCCACGTAGTGGGATTAAGGCTTTGTTGTTGTTGTTGTATATGATTTTTTATTGTTAATATTTTATTCAAGAAAAAGAAATAAGTGTATTATTACTTATAAGAATGGATCAAATAAATACAAACTGATTATTTTCTTGTTTGAAGAAGAGATCGTCGAGAATGTAGAAATTGTAAGATCATTCAAACTAAGAATTTATGTACTCAAAATTGATTATTAGTTTTGAATTTTATGATGAAGAGTTGTAAGATAAGGAATATTAGAAATCATTATGATATAATTAGATGAGACACTTAAAAATACAAATAAAATTATTTTTATGAGTAAACTTTAAAGTTTCAAATTTTGAGATGTTTATGAAGAAGCAAATTCTATGAAGGATAAAGAGCTGAAGAGTTACAAGATAAAAAATACTATGAATTATTGTGATAGAATTAGATGAGAGTACTTTAAAAATACAATTAAAATTATTTTAAAGTAAACTTTTAAGATTTGGAAATTTGGGATCTTCATGAAGAGGTAAATTATATGTGGGATAAAGTAACACACAATTAAACAAGTGACAAAAAAATGTACTTGGAGAATCAAAAAGAAAACTTTCTATCAATAAACATAATTGCTGGTGGAATATTAATGTGCAAGAAAAAAAATAAAATATAAGAAATTTTGTTATATAAATTTGTTTAATTATAAAAATTTAGTGNATTTGGGATCTTCATGAAGAGGTAAATTATATGTGGGATAAAGTAACACACAATTAAACAAGTGACAAAAAATGTACTTGGAGAATCAAAAAGAAAACTTTCTATCAATAAACATAATTGGTGGTGGAATATTAATGTGCAAGAAAAAATAAAATATAAGAAGCTTTGTTATATAAATTTGTTTAATTATAAAAATTTAGAGAATTTGGAAAAATATAATGTGTTTAAGAGAACAATTTGTCAAAAAATTCTGTTATTAGTGATATTTATAATAGATTAGATACTAAAGAAAGTGAAAAATACATGTATAAACTAGCCAAACAAGGAGAAGAGGAAAAGTAAATATTTAACTTAAGTGTATTCAAATTGAAAATCAAAAAGTATTTTACTTTTAAAAAAAGATATTCAACATGTTATTTTGATAAACTTTTCAATGAAGTTTCCGAAAATACAATTGACCTTAGTGATATTAATATTATTAATAATAACAAAATATTTTATTTTTTTCATCACATCAATAAAAAAGAAGTTGAGCATGCTTTAATGAAAATCGATGGTGAAAAATCAGTAGGACTTAATCATATTCCAATTAAAATGTGGAGATATTTTGGAGATTTGGAGTTTCTTGGCTTACTAAACTTTTTAATATTATTTCAAAAACTAAATATATACTTGAGGAGTTGAGGAAGAGTTTTTTTATCCCATTTTTAAGAATAAAGAGGATGCACAATAGTGTATAAATTATAGAGTAATTGAGTTGATATATTATAATTTATGATTATGAGAGAGGATAATTGAACATAGGTTAAGATGTGCTACAAAAAATTCTCACAATCAGTTTGGATTTATGCAGAACAAGTCTACTATGGAACTTATTCATTAATTGAGAGGTTTGATGGAGAAGTACAAAGGGAATAAGGAGGATACACACATGATTTTTATTGATTTATAAAAAGCTTATGATGAGATTCCCAGAGAAATTCTTTGGAGAGTTCTAGAGAAGAAAGGTGTTGATATGGATTATAATCAAGTCATTAAAAATATGCATACTAGAGCTGTTACTTGTGTTTGAGGAGGAGGATTGACAAAAAAATTTCTTATTTTAGTTGGATTACATTTGGGATCGGGTTTAAGCCCGTGTCTTTTTGCTTTATTTATGGATGCTCTTACTGTACATTTGCAGGAGGATGTATCTTGATGTATACTTTTCGTTGATGATATCCTTCTTGTAGATAAGACTAGAGAAAGAATTTAGGGAAAATTTGAATTATGAAGTTCCACATTGGAGTCTAAAAGCCCTTGTTTGAGTAGAACTAAAATCAAATACATGGAATGTAATTTTAATAATAGTAATTATAGTGACAGAGTTGTAACTATGGCTGATCAAATGATTAAAAGCTGTAAATACTTTAGATATCTAGGGTTTACTGTTCATAATGATGGGGGTATAGATGGGGATGTTATTAATAGAATTCAAGTTGGTTGGTTTAAGTGGAGGAATGCTTCAGGTGTATTGTGTGATAGAAAAGTACTACTTACACCGAAAGAAAAATTTTATAAGATGGTGGTGAGATCTGCAATGCTCTAGGGTGCATAATGTTTGCCTTTAAAAGAGAAACATAAAACAAAGTTAAGTTTTGTCGAGATGAGAATGCTTAGGTGGATGATTGGCTTGACACTTCGAGACAAAATACAAAATGAATATATTCGTGATAGGGTTGGTGTAGAGAGTTGTCTTAAATGGTATGGTAACGTTAAACCACAATTATTTGATGATCCAGTTAGACGAGTAGATGTTTTAGATTCGACTTATGTTAAGAAAGACAAAGTAGACCTAGAAGGACTTGGGCATATTGTATAAAAAATGAGCTTAATATGTTACGATTAAATGAAAGTATGACATTCTATATGACATAAAGGAGAAATAGGATTCATGTAGCCGGCCCCACTTAGTCGGATAAAAGTTGTTATTGTTGTTGTTGTTGTGTTGATGATTTGATGTGATTTGAAAGATTTGGGTGGTACACACTTAAAATAGTATAAATGTAACAAATAAAGTTCAGGTGTTGAATTCGTTAATACATGGGAATCAAGTGGTATGAATATAAATGCCCC